>RJWK010011414.1:0-42016 GCA_004363435.1 Platanista minor | reverse complement strand
AAAAAAAAAAAAAAAAAATTCTACTCACAGTAAATGCTGGAGAGCATGTGGAGAAAAGGGAACTCTCCTACACTCTTGGTGGGAATGTAAATTGGTACAACCATTATGGAGAATAGTACGGAGGTTCCTTAAAAATATAAAAATAAAACTACCATACGATCCAGCAATCCCACTCCTGGGCACATATCCAGAGAAAACCATAATTCGAAACGATACCTGCACCCCAATGTTCACTGCAGCACTATTTACCATAAACAAGACATGGAAGCAACCTAAGTGTCCGTTGACAGATGAATGGATAAAGAAGATGTGGTAATATATATGATGGAATATTACTCGGCCATAAAAAGAGAACAAAAAAATGCCATTTGCAGCAACATGGATGGACCTAGAGATTGTCATACTGAGTGAAGCAAGTCAGACAGAGAAAGGCAAATATTATATGATATCGCTTATATGTGGAATCTAAAAAAATGGTACAAATGAACTTATTTAGGAAACAGAAACAGTCACAAGATGTAGAAAACAAACCTATGGTTAATGGGGGGAAGGAGGGAGGGATAAATTGGGAGATTGGGATTGACATATACACTACTATATATAAAATAGATAACCAGCAAGGACCTACTGTATAGCACAGGGGACTCTACTCAATACTCTGTAATAACCTATATTGGAAAAGAATCTAAAAAAGAGTGGATATACGTATAGGTATAACTGACTCACTTTGCTGTACACCTGAAACTAATGCAACACTGTAAATCAACTATATTCTAAAACATTTTTCTTAAAAAATCATTCACATTTGAATGGTGCATTTAATTAAATTTACCATAGATCTTTTCTAAAAAATAGGTTGGGAAAAACTACAGTTTACAGGAAAATATATCATTGGTAGCACTGGAACACAGTTATTTTAGGTCACCTCACTGCAGGGAAGAAAGACTTATCTCCCCAAGTTCTGATCCATGCATATGAATTGAAGTCAAAAAGTCTCTCCTAGAATCATTACAAAAAACAGTACTTGATCAGTAGCCCTCAAAAAAGAAAAAGAAAAGCTGATGCTAAGTCAATTTCAGGAAAGCCTCCCTGACTTTAGAAAAACCGCAGTTTCAAAACAATCAGACATAGCAATAGAAGTTTAGACCATTTCCTGCTTAACAAAATCAAAGGCTAAGTTGCAAGCCAAATGAAAATAGGTTCTTCTATTTGGCAGTATCATTAGAAAGGTTAGGTTAAATTGTTGGTAAGTTTGTAAAATGATGATAAGCCCATCTAAGTTTATGTAAGGCATAACAACACAGAATCCACAAAAGGATGAAAATGGAGGAAACTCCTTAAAATCTTTAAAACAAAATTTCTAGGACCACATTCATATCCGAGTATATAGTTTCTCAAATAATAAACTTTAAATTTGCATATAAATAAAGGAAATTCTAAGTTTCTTATTTTTATAAACTCACCCATCACTCAAATTACTAGATTGGATAAAATGTTATGTACAAATCGAGAGCTTGCCTGTAACTTGACTGCTGTGTCTCATTTCACCTAAAATAAGAATAAATTCCAGAGGAAACTGCAGTACCCCCATTTCTCAGTGTGACAATTGCAACATGTATGAAAATCTAACCACACTGAGAGCATGAATAATATATGATATGTTCCTTACCTGGTGCATATTTTTTATGGAGCTTACATTAACAGGAGAAAACAGGCAAGTAGTTAGTTGTTTAATGGGCTTTTTAAAAAATAAGCCCACTGTGAGAAAGACTTCGCTATGGGGTAAGTTATGTGCCCCCCAAATTCATATATTGAAGGTTGAACCCCCATTGCCTCAAAATGTGATTATATTAAGAGAAAGAGGCTTTTATGAAGTTATGAAGTTATGAAGAAGTTATGAAGATAAAATGAGGTCATGAGGGTGGGCCCTAAACCAATAGCTACTGGTGTAGCTTCTAAGGAGAGGAAATTAGGACACAAAGGGAAGACCATGTGAAGACACAAGGAGAAAGCTGACATCTACAAGACAGGGAAAGAAGCCTCAAAGAGACCAACCCTGCCAACACCTTGATCTCAGACTTCTGGCTTCTAGAACTGTGAGAAAATAAATTTCTGTTGTTTAAGCCACTCAGTCCATGGTACTTTCTTATGGCAGCCCTAGCAAACTAAGACAGGCATGTAGACAAAGCTAGTCATCACACACCGTAACTACATAAAGTTGTTTACTCTGGTATTTATCTGAGAGCAAATGATTGCAACCAGAGCAAATGCTGATTGTTACATGTATGACTCAAGCAATTAGTCAATCTCACTATCTTACTTATCTAATTAGTCTTCTTTTAGGTTAATACTTGCTTAAAATTTAGAAGTCTGTGACTCCTTTGCCAGACTGCAGATTTCTCAAGGGCATAAAAACAGTATTTACTAATCTTTGCACGCAGAGAAATAGAACAGAGTCTAACATGCATTAAATGCTTCAAGAACAGGAGTCCGCGATGGAGTGAGTGAACAAATGCTCTTGGACTGCATAATAGCAACAGCAGAAGAGCTTCAAGCTGAACCAGGATAATTACCCAGTTACCCATGCACCATATTCACCGTCGGTGTGAATAAACAATGGTGCCAGGAGCTCCTGTTTAGAAAAACTGTGATTTGGCAGAAACACTGCTCAATGTGGAACCAGAAGCTAGGTGTTCTAGTGGTGGTGCCATCCTCTGAGTAAATCATGGTGCGCTGGTGACATCTACCATTCTTACCTAACTTGTACTAAGCATTTACCCGTCAAATTTTGTAAAACATCTTTTATGAGGTTTGACATTTCTGGGACCAAACCCAATGTTTTACTGTTGCTGGCATCCCTCATCTTAAAAAACAGAAGCCATATATGATCAGGGATGGGTGAAAGATAGTCAGTGCATTGGACCGTAAATCAAGAGGACATCTGAGTTCTCATGCAGTTTCCAAAGTAATATTTACAGTCTAGCCTAACACTTATTGTGAGAATGAAATGAAGAGGATCATGTATTCAGAACCACAAACTTCTATAACCTTCTAAGCATGGCTATAGTTTTCTTTTAATTTTCTGAATTGTAGAGTAGCACATTAACCAATTAATAATATACGATGTAACCACCCATAACATTGTGAGAGGCAAAGGATTATCAAACAAGAGTGACAGAAATAATAATAACGCAACTGTGTAAAATGTGAAATAAAACTTGGCTATGTTAAGTAAAAAGTGTATACACTTTGGGTTCAGTTCAACTGCCTTAAGATAAAACCATAAAATGTTCAGTAGAACCTACTAAAATTCTTTCTTATCCTGTGAATTCACAATGCTTAAGTTCCGGATGTCCAGTTCATTATACCCATGACTTGAGGCCAAGCTGTTTATATGCAAATTATTTTTTTATTCCCCACAGTTGAGACTAGGAAGCGCACACACACACACACACACACACACACACACACGCACACATACAACCGTTTCAACACGTTTATGTCAATTTTTATTTATAATTGTGTCTATATTTTGCATTATTTTTTATCTTTTCACTTGAAATTCAGTATTTTTTTTTTTAAAAAGAAAGGTGTATGACTGGGAAATACCTCAGTAATTTTGTGTGTGTACAGCTAACCCTTTAAGTGGCACTACTCACGTGTTTACGTACTCACCCTTGAACCCAAGTGTGGATGAAATCTTAATAAAATGTTGACCATGAAAAAGACTCCTCATTACTAATCAAAGTCCAAACTATGCACATTCAAACAGTAGCCCAAGACAAATTTATTTGTGTAAGCTATTGATTTGGGGCTTCGCAAACCTTGGCTAAACCTTAATTCAACGAATATTTGTTGAGGACTTACTGTACAAAATAGTATTCAGTTATTATCTTTACAGAACTCATAATTTAGGGGAGAAGATAACCACATACTCGAGTAACAATACTGCTAGAGATAATATCTCTTATATAGAAGATAAACATTCTGAGTTTTTCCATAGGTAATTAGAGCTTCCTCTATGGAAATGGATCTATTTCTTGAAAGAGCACCCATTTTAAATGTAAAAATATCACATATTTTCCATTGTGTTTGGCCATGTGGGAGATGTGTTCTTCTGTGGTTAAAAAAGCAAAAAACAAACAAACAACAAAAAAACTAGAATTCGTCACAACAACCCTTTAAAGATACTGTAAATAATAACCATTGCTTAATGAGTAGCTGTTGCACTCTGCACCCTGAGTGCATCTGAAATTATGCTGAGAGGTCTAAATTATTATTCACATTTCACTCTCAATGATGAGGCTGCACAGGGTCCCATAACTAGGAGGTGTCAGACCAGATTCAATAGACCTGCTTCTCTCTGACTCAGCACCTACTCTTACCCACAGTGCGATATTGGCACCAGCAAAAGGTAATTCGTGTTATTTCTTCCAAGTGCATGTGTAGCTACAATTATCTGAAAATAAAAAGTTTAATTAAAAAAGTAATTAACCTGATAAAATAACCACCCAGGTTATAAAAGAGGAAAGCAAAGTATCCGGAACTGTTCATCTGGCACGAAAACAGCAACTTTAGTTTAGCTAAACGAATACACTGCATTTTAAAGTCCCTGAGATTCTACCAAAATCCTCACCTAAAAAGCACAGCAAATGTAATGCTCACCTATGGTTTGTCCTTGGACCACTCTTTTTTAGAACATAGGAAGATTCTATGTTTCAGAAATGAGCAGTTTGTTCAAAGATGAGATGTTTAGACACAAGAAATATAATCACTAAAAGTTAACAAGCATAATTGCTAAAACAGTTGGCCAAACTGGCTGAAAAACATTTTAAGGGTCATTTCCTCGATGCTGCATTTCAAAACTCTGAATTAGATTTCTATATACCAAGCTGCAGTACAAGTAGTATGCTTGCCTTAACTAACTTGCTTGAAATACAAATACATCCAAGAACTCTATAGAATGAGAGGAATATGAAAATCCAATGCAAACGAGCCAACAGTGAAAAATGGTAGTAGTTTAAGACCAAATAAATACCCGTCGACACAGGGCACATTTAGGATTAATTCATATCTTCAGAATAGATTCCATGTAATGGTACAATTAAGGGATTCACAGAATTCATAGCCTAAAGATCTAAACTGCTTCCCTCCCTACCAAAAAAATAAAGGCAATTCAAAAATCAGGTTAAGAGCTTCCCTGGTGGCGCAGTGGTTGAGAGTCCGCCTGCCGATGCAGGGGACACGGGTTCGTGCCCCGGTCCGGGAAGATCCCACATGCCGCGGAGCGGCTGGGCCCGTGAGCCATGGCCGCTGAGCCTGCGCATCTGGAGCCTGTGCTCCGCAGCGGGAGAGGCCGCGGCAGTGAGAGGCCCGCGTACCGCAAAAAAAAAAAAAAAAAAAAAAAAAATCAGGTTAAGTGTGAGTGGGAAGTTTAAGCTAGTTTTCCTTCCAAATATGGAATGAAAATGGTGCCAACTGGAAGCGAAAGAATTACTTGACCTCTTCTTTCTGACCCTTATGTGGGGCTTTTATATACATTTTGTATCATTATCTCATATTGTTCATGCAGCCAAATAAAGAGAATCTGATCCAGCCACAGAGACCTTTCCACAGAAGCAGGAAAGAAACCATTCACAGCACCATGGCTATCACAGACTTGCTTTCTCCCTGCGAGGCTGAGAAATCTGTATGTAATAACTTCAAATAGGTAGGAATTTATGATCCTTACTTTTCCTGGCATATATAAAATAAAAACTGAAGAAAAAAAAAGACAAAAGTTACCAGTTTCCTGCTTAAAAATCTATGATGAAAGTTCCTGTCATTCCTCATCTACAAACCTTATGAAAATATTCAATTATGTACATGATCAGACTTCACCAAAGTATTGCTAAGTGTTTGTGACAGAGTGTGTGTCCACTGTCACATTTTCACAGTGACACGTGATCCTACCCTGCTCATGACATGTTGTGACCAAGGTCTGCATTTTCCGAGGCAAGGAGTATAATTCACAGCCCAGATAGGAACGTTGTCTAAAGATTCTTGGATACCAAACTGAAAGATTTCTTTGGATCTTTGATTCCCACAGCATAATTATTTCCTAACAAATTTTTAGAGGAGGGGTTTCATCTTGACTTGATGAGGACACAGCTGTCATCCAGGTCTATAAAATTTCCTGTCACTAAAGATTTATGTAGCCACGTCTCAGATCTTAAGGATGCAGCATCACATCGTAATCGAATCTGAGTTATTCATTCACTCCACAGATATTCGGTCAGTAAAAATTGGGGGGCAGACATGGTTTTCTAAAAACTGCTACCAAATATTTTCTGTTGAAGTCTCCTTTTCCATGAGGTAACAGCCTCCCCTAACAACATTTCAGCCTAATTCTATAATTTGTGAGTTCTTTTCAGTTTTCGAGTCACTCAGATCCATTTTCAGATTTCAGTCTCATATTTGGTTAAAAGCTTTCCTCCTTCCTTCTGAGCTCTGGAGTTCTGTGTGGAGTGAGTGACACGAAGCCTCATCTGATATCACAACTTTTTTTTTTTTTTTTTTCTTCCCAGAAAGCTTCTTATTCCTCTGGAGATGAGGTAGAACGGAAGACGAGGAAGAAAAGGTGTTTCCTGCTGTGCTAGCCCCTGGAGATTTGGCTGTCTTCTCTTGTGATTGTTTGCTCCTTATTTGAAAAATCTCACTAACAATAGTGAGCTTATAGATTCCTTCCTGTGATTTCCTCTGTGTGGGTGGCATCCAAGCTATTTCCTGGTGTAGAGATCTGGTCTTACCTAAACCCGCAGCCATGGACTCTTGCTGCTGGGGTCTCCTCACCCAGTGGATGGCCCTCTCTTCATGGAGATGCACTCATCTGTGCTGCACCAATGATACAGACATGGTCTGTTCCCTTGACACTCCTGCTCTGAGTTCCACCGGGTCTCCTGGACCATATCCATGCCCAGCAGCATCAAGTTCTCATCCAAGTCAGTGGCTCAGGGACTTACCTATAAGATACAATCACTCCTCGCTGATTTATTCTTGTGTAATAGGGAAGAACAAATTTGACTTAATTATGGACGTTTCTTTTACTTTAACCTTTGTATTCCACTGCTTTTGCTACAAGTTAAGAATGTTGCCTAGAGCCTGAAATATACAGGACAGGCCATTCTCCAGGCTCTGACCTTTAAAGGTATAACACTTTCCATTCAAATAGAGATAAAAAGTTGCAAAGCAGAGAGTAACACTTGTCTTGTTGGAGGCTTATAGGAACAATGTCACTGGACCTATGTTGGAGGCTTATAGGAACAATGTCACTGGACCTATGTGGACAGCTACAAGGACAGAGGATTCCTGACGAAAAAGTTTGTGACAACCAACCATACTGCCTCCACTTTTAGTATACAAGAAGCCTGAATTCTAATCCGAGGAAGATGGTTCCCCGGATGCGACGCCAGTCCACCATGTTCTAGGTCTGCTGGCTTTCCAAATAAAGTCCTTATTCCCTGCTCCAACACCTCGTCTCTCATTTTACTGGCCTGTTGTGCAGTAAGCAGTAGGAGCTTGGACTCGGCAACAGCTGCACTCTCTGTACTATTCGGTAGCCCTCCAAATGCATGAAATATGCCCAGTTGGAACTTAGGATGTCCTGATACAGTTGCCTACTACCTGCTAGATCCCGGTGTTACAATAAACATCAGAACACGGCAACACATCCTAACACCATCCTAACATCATATATCATCAGGCGGTAGCACCTGGGCCCGTGCTTGTTGCTGTAACCCACAAACCACTGCAAGATTTTAGCTCCCGGCGCAGGATCACTCTCTCCAAACCACTCCTGTAAGGCTTCCCTGGTGGCGCAGTGGTTGAGAGTCCGCCGGGCGATGCAGGGGACGCGGGTTCGTGTCCCGGTCCGGGAAGAACCCACATGCCGCGGAGCGGCTGGGCCCGTGAGCCATGGCCGCTGAGCCTGCGCGTCCGGAGCCTGTGCTCCGCAACGGGAGAGACCACGGCAGTGAGAGGTCCGCGTACCGCAAAAAAAAACACTCCTGTAAAAATTACTCTTCATGGTGATTTCATGCACATAGATGGCCCTTCTAAAACCGTGTTCTCTCACTCTTTTACCCTGGAGGGATCTTACCCTTCCATCCTACCTCAGCCACACATTCTCACATTTATACCCTAATCTTAACTGTACAAATAAATGAACCCCCTCCAAGATCTGAGACATCCCACTCTCTGGCCACCACCGCCGACCTTTCCTGCTCAGATGTTTTACTACCAGGACTGAAACAATTTTTATCCCCACCTATACACTTTAGTGCTCCCTCTTTCTTCTGCTCTGCTTGCCCATCTTACCAAATATAATTTCCATGAACGAATCTACGGATCAGTTCCATGATTCTATACGGATCAGTTCCATGATTCTAATCACAAACACACATGAACTTTCCACTCCCTTGCCTTTTTCTGGCTTTGTCTTCCTTCTTAATTGGCCAAACCATAACCCCGTTTAAATCTAATGTTCCACTTGCTTCTCACTAGCCCCTCTCTGCTGAATATGAATGGACAAACACATGGTTATGCTCATTATAGGGCTTTTATACTGCCTGGGTTTGAAAGCTAGATTCTCTCCCTGCACACTCAGATCACCTAGCTGAGTGATCTTAGACGACCTATTTAAATTCTCTGGGCCTCAGTTTCTTCCTCTGTAAGATGGAGAAAGTATTAGTACATAACTCCAGTATGTACAATAACGATTAAAAGAGTTAATACGTGTAAAGCAGTGCCTGGCACTAAGTCTCAACAAATGTTAGCTGTTTTGTTGCTATTATTAAAAATACCTTTCTGTCCTTTAAAAACACAAACTTGACCCGAGAGAGGCAAATCTCTTAAAAATTTTAATTAATTCTGAAATATGACAGAGATGTTAATAGGAAGGAAATGAGCACTCTTAAATATATTATTAGGACTTCCCTGGTGGCGCAGTGGTTGGGAGTCCACCTGCCGATGCAGGGGACGCGGGTTCGTGCCCCGGTCCGGGAAGATCCCACATGCCGCGGAGCGGCTGGGCCCGTGAGCCATGGCCGCTGAGCCTGCGCGTCCGGAGCCTGTGCTCCGCAACGGGAGAGGCCACAACGGCGAGAGGCCCGCGTACCGCAAAAAAAAAAAAAATATATATATATATATATATATATATACACATATATATATATATATATATGTATGTATATATAAAATTAAAATGTTAAATAATGATTTAGATACCATGGTTTTGATAATGACAATATCCATCAGACATGTTTTAGTCAAAATAAAGCCTCCTTTATTGTATTTATTATAAATATTTTAAAATTATAGATGAAAACACAAAACATAAGGAAAACCTATAACACATGATTCTCTAATAGAAACAATCACCATTAACATCTTGGAACATAACAGTCTTCTATAACTAAGCAGTCCTATACTGTATTGTGGTTACTTAGACTAACAAAATTAAAAATTCAGTTTCTTGGTCACACTAAGAACATTTCAAATGTTCAACAGCCACATGTGATTAGTGACTACCGTATTGGACAAAACAAATATAGAATATTACCCTCATTACAGAAAGTTCTACTGAATAGCACTGTCTACACCCTTATCATTATACACATACAATTATAAAATTAAATAGATATTGTAATCTACATGTATTTGTGATTCCTTTTATTTCCTCAAAATACAGTAAGTGTAATTCAATGTCAATAGATACATTTTGGCTACCTCATGTATCCCATCATGTTGTATTCTGAGGCCCGCTATATGGTCTCCAATAGTCTTGCAAAAAAAGCTGCATCTATGAATTTATCATGAAGTTTGTATAGGTGCTGTAATATTTTCATTAAATAAATGAATTTTAGAAGAAATTCCCAGATGTTTGTTATCTCTGATGACATACATTTTTTTTCTTTTTTTTTTTCTTTGCAGTATGCGGACATCTCACTGTTATGGCCTCTCCCATTGTGGAGCACAGGCTCCAGACGTGCAAGCTCAGCGGACATGGCTCACGGGCCCAGCCGCTCCGCGGCACGTGGGATCCTCCCGGACCGGGGCACGAACCTGTGACACACATTTTTTAAACTTTGGATATATGTTGTCAAGTCTTGCAAACGCTCAGATCTTTTTTACATCATACACATCCTTTCTAACATAGTTTCTTGTTATATATTCCAGTAAGATGACAGTAAGATGTAGGAAAATGATGATATGGGGTATAAGAAATAGAAAATAGAGTGTACGAAGAAAGAAATAAAATCTCAGAGTGGCAGCTGCTTAAGAGGCCTAGCAAGTAACTGAGACCAAGAAGTCGGTGAGTTTCATGAAAACCTAAAGAAGGAATATTAAACGGATTCCAAGAAATTAAGAAAAAGTGGACAATATTAGTAAGCTGATGAAGAAAAAGGTTAAAAAGAAAAAAGAAAATTTCAAGGAAAAAATTTCAAAACCCACAAGAATATTAAAATCAAATATGAAGCAAGCTAAAACGTATTGTGCCTTTGCATCACTTGCAGAGTATAGGAAAAGAACGTTCACTAAGTCCTAACCCAAGGAAAAAATAAAAAATTTTTAGGATACACTGTATACAACTGTATAGCACAAATTTAACCATAGAGCCTGTTGAAAAAGAAAAATATATTTCCAAATCACAAAGTACAGAAGGTACGACACATGAAAAACTACACTACAACAAACAGACATACAACTCAGTAAACGCTTTGTTATCCTTTCAGTAGTATTTATCTTTTCTGCATGTAGGCTGCAAATACTTCTGATTTCTTTCCCAAAAACAAGCATGTAAAAAATCCAGTGGAAAAATAAACACTTTTATTTTGTGGATGTATAATATATGCATCAGTGTAAGCGCAAGTGCACGTTCTAAGCAGTTTGAGATGTAATTACTTTGCATTCCAAAGACTAGCTGGAGGTGGAAATCAAGAGACCACAACCATGAAAATGCTATGTAACCAGAGCATCTGTGTTATACATCACAGACGTCCCATTTTCCTTGATTATTGAGCCTTTGTAAGACGGTCCACACATGAAACTGCAACTGTACAGGAGGTATAGTTTGGTGAATACGGCATGTAAAATTTTATATACATTGCTGCTTTGAGTGTTATCTTTGTGTGATGTTTCTATAGGATCACCTTTATTCCTTAAAGAAAGAGTTCTATATGGGGTACTTGGAGGTGGGGCAGCAGATAGGGAAGTCAGAGAAAGTGAAGAGGAAAGAGGCCAAACACAGTGGTGTCCTTTCCTTGTGGCCACAGAAACTACTGTCTTAATGAGAATCCAGCAGGCCCTCTATGCTACAATTCTGTTTCCCAGCAGATCATAAAGCTCAGAGCCCAGGAAAATGTAAAGATATGGTTGCAAGTATCGAAATAAGATTAGACAGATAGACACACAGATAGATAGGAAAAAGAAAGATGGATGGATGGAAGGAAGGATAGGGAATTGTTATGGCTTAACTCCTTAAGCTACAGGGACAGAGGAATATATGACATCTATGAGCACAAATCAAAGATAAGGCCATTCCAATGGGAAATTATTTCTGGGTCTAGTCAATTCAAAGTTATCCCCGATTATATATAATTATACATCTTACAAAGTCTTTCATAAAATATTTAAAAGAGAGGAGAACATGATATAAAATATCAAGAACAAGAGGCAAGAGCGGTAACAAAATAAGAGGCTACCATTAAGCGAGCAAAACATTTACTAGCCAAAAAATGCCCTCTCTTCAGTATGAACAGGAATGAGACAGCAAGTTATAATAGGACCTATATTATTGTGAAGATATTAATTACATGAAAAGTGCAGGAATAAGCATTAGCACATAAAAAGAAAATTCCAGCGTTGAGACTATCAAGACGTTCACACACATAATTACATAGTACTTTTCCAGTCTTAACACAATGAAGCTTTCAGATAGGAAGAAAAATAGACCAAAGCATATCATTATCCCCACATCGCTAAGTGAACTTGAAACGTTTTTAAGTCTCAAGAAGTTTGAAAAGGAGAAAATACAAACTTCGGAGTAGCCATGAATCACAATAACAAGTATGTTAGGAAATATATACAGTTCGTTGCGAACTGATTTTCACAACAGACCCTCTGTTACCTTTCAGTTAGATGCAAGACAGCTAAATTCACTTATTGCTTAGCAATTACTTTCATAATATTTTTAAGAACTTCTTTTTAATACGGTGAGTTTTAAGGTGACTTTGGGACATCCAGTTTGAAAAGTCTAGTAGGAAGCTTTGGAAGTGCAGATAACAATGGCTGAAAGCACAGAGTTATAGGCTCATGGTGCTCTACTCACATTACCATAGAGCACTGTATCAGTTAGGACATGCTAGGTTGTGATGCAGTAACAAAATCCTAAAATCTCAGCGACTCAAAGAAGCCAAGACTTACTTCTTGCTTATACAACATTGTGTATCTCAGGTCAGCAGGCCTTCCATTCCAATGCATCCTGGCTCAGGGTCACAGCTATTGAAGCTTCTACCATCCGAAACACCACTAGTCTCCGTGATAGTGGGAGAAAACCTAACAGACCACACCCCAGCTTTTATTGTCTTCTGCTAGAAAGTGGCACATCACTTCCATTCACACGGTCTCAGCCACAGCAAATAACATGTCATAACCTAACTTCAGGGGGTGGAGAACTGTAATCCTTCCAGATGATTGGAAAGAAGAGAAGAAGAAATATTAGGAAATAGATCAAATCACTACCACATTGGCTCACGGGCCCAGCTGCTCCACAGCACGTGGGATCTTCCCGGACCGGGGCACGAACCCGCGTCCCCTGCATCGGCAGGCAGACTCTCAACCACTGCGCCACCAGGGAAACCCTCTAAATGGGAAGCCCTCTTTCTTTCCTCCTTTCCCAGTTAACTTTAAGTTCCTGGAGATCAGATGTTGAAAGTTATCCATATTGCCAAGATTTATCATTTGTAACCTTATACAGTACTGGGTACTCGATAAGCATTGCTGAATAAAAAACAAGGATAGTCAGCAGCGTCAAATAGTTCAGCATGTTCAAGAAGAAATGATACTGAAAAGAGACCTTTGGATGTGACACGAAGCTCATGTGCAATCATTGTAAAGTGTCTCGGAAGCATGACAAGTTGAGGTGAGAAAATAAAGGGAAAGTGTGGAGGCTGCCCTTTCCACAGTTCGACCATGATTCCAAGAAGAGATTTAGGACAGCAGCTCAAAGGAAGTTATTCTGCGTAAAAAGGAGAGTTGAGCAGGTCTGCAGGGAGAACAGATGGAAAGAGAGAGTAAAGTTTAAGAGAGAGGATGAGTGATGGATGAAGTGCTTAAGAGGCAACTCCTCCTGAAGTATGACCATAAAATAAGTGAGCAGGCATTGGGACGGCAATCTTTCTGTGAGAGAAATGTGATCTGATGGTTGTAAATAAAGCTGTGATGGGTAATGAAAGAAGGAACATTTGAAGATGTGTCTGTCTAATGGTCTTTATTTCATCTGAGAAAATGAATCCAGATCATATTCTCAACGTAAGAGCAGGCATTGGACAAAAGACTTGACATGCAGGACCAAATTAGAGTGGCCTTTATAGGAGGACCCACCGGGAACTGGAAGAACGGCTGAGCAGTACCAAAAAACGGATGTCCAGTTGGAGTGAAATTTTAAATGGCAAAGCAAACACTCATCTTCCTCAGTTACTAGAACCATCTATATGATTTAGTGACTCGATGGCATGATCCTCCAAACCAACGGGTTACAATCCAGGCCCAGACCCAGAAAAGGAAAGCAGATGACCCCTTTCTATCACTCAGCAAAAAATGTGATGCTTTGACTCCCTGGACAAAAAAAATCTACAACTATGGTTGGCCACTTTGACTTAATAATTGGGAACAAGATAAAAACGTTAATTGTGGAATGACTTCTCAAAGTGGCCATTGTAAATCTACTCTCATTGGGTAGTGCTACAAGGAGGCTGGAACAGATTCAACTCAGTTAAAACATACACAGAAATATTATGATGTGACTTCCGAGAGATTTTTCTGTCTTGTGGAATCCAATACCTCCTTAAAAATGAGCTGGTATTATTTAGCCTTATAAAGGAAGGAAAAATAAAATAGACAGCTTTTGCGTTTTCCTCACAAATGAAGCTAAATCCTCCTTGAATATTTGCAGGTGTTCTGCTACCTTGGGCATATTGATGGAATTTAGTATTGGTCTCAGCGATGGTGAGATATGAAAAAGAAATGTAATGATACTAACTACAGGACCTTTCTTAAGGTTCGCATGATTCTTAATGTCCGACAATAACAAAGCAACCATTGCAAGTCACTGTAAGTCAAGGTTGGTATCTGCTGTTTAAATGCACAGAAATAGTTAAATTCTGAGAGAACAGTGTTGGTATTGAAAGAGTCAAGTCCAGAAGAAGTGGAGCTGCATTTAGGAGCAAAATGATCAACACGATTTGAGGTGACAGCGGGAATTCCAGTAGAAATGACAGGAGATGATGCCCTAGAGAGACAGTAAATCTCTCCCTGGTACAGAAATTAGTTATGAATCATACATAAGCAAACCAATGTGTATATCATTTATGGTGCTTAGCCATATGACTTACTTGTTGTCATGGAAAAGAGAATTAGCTATATGTATTAAAGGCAGCATAATGTTCAAGAAAAAGGTATTTTTAACGTAGGTTTCAGTTCTCAAAATTGTTTATGGGACCACGATCAAAGAACATGACAAAACTGAGGTTGGGACTACCGTGATTATTAAAGTCACAGCGCTTGATCACCTTTAACAATATCCTCTTTGGGGACGTTTCCAATGTTATCTTGGAGAGTACTGACAGTCAAACACAACTCGTTACGTTTTCTGAAAACTTTCAGGAACTAATAAAGCAAGAGTCAAATAAACCTTTGCTAGTCAAATAAACCTTTAAGAGCATGATTTCTTTCTTTAAAACATGTACCTGGTTATTTTATTCTTTTAGACCAAACTCCTTTTACAGTTTTCCACAAAAGTATGCCAAGCCATCCTCAAACTAACCTTTCAATGCCTTCTAAACTACTTTAGCTTGTAGATACACATCACACACACACACACAGTCGTATTCTTGGAATCAGTTCCACAATTCCGGTTTCAGACGCAAGAGCTACTACATAGCGCTTAGCAGTCTCCTAAAGGTCATACTTCACCACATTCTCTATACGCATTATGGCAATCAACCAAATTTCTATAACTTATTACCATCATCATTTATTAGACTCTACTACTGACCCCTCAGTGAGAGCCAGCTTCCAAGAGTCATTGCTATTTATTTTAATGACAAAGCAATGGAATGAAATCTCAAAAATTCTTTCAAAGTGTAGCAGATACCAAGGCTGTCGTCTTCCCTGTTTCCTGTAGGGGGTATGAGAGGCCCATTGCGTTGGCATACATTGTCGGGCTGTGTGTCCCTCTGTTTATTTCCTGCTTTCATTGTTAGAAACAAAGAACACTTCAACTTTAATGTTTGACTCTTCTTGAGTGGGAATTCATGAAATAGAAATGAATACCTGTGCATTCCTAGGAGACTCTGATAATCAGGGTGATCACTCAGTTGGCACATTTCTGCTTCCTTAAGGTCAGAAAAACTGAGAGCCTTCTAATATTATTTGATTATGCTGCCCCTCTAGAGATCACTAGCTATTATTACCTTAAACCTTTTATTATTCTGAAACACATGATGTCGATTATTAAAATAGTTCATTTGATGTATAAGGATGAAAAACCAGTGCAGCCCTTTGCTGCTCCAAACAAAACTAGTTGATTTTGCATCATGAACACATTTGGGAAAGTAGTTAAGTTGCCGGGTTTCAAATTATCACAGGGGTGGAGTAACAACAAATTCATTGAATAACACAGAATTTCCAAACTCAGCTTAATGGATAAGATGATTCACTGTTCTCATGTGGTAAGACGAAAAGGAAAGCCAGTGGCTGAGAAAGCTCAAAAATGCAGAAACGAAACTTTCAGACTTGGGCACGGCAAGCAATTCGTTGTAATCAGAACGTAATAGGGAGCGTTAATTTATAGAAAGATGCCTTTTGGAGTACCAAATCAGCCAGATCAATTTAGAAACTTATTAATGGGCCTGACAAGTTTCCTTAAGGACCACATCAAGGTATAGAAAATCACTGTTAAAGTCGCTTTAGCATTTGCATAAAATTAGTTTATCGTCATAACGAATCTGAGTGTGGTTATAAAGCCTATCCTGGAGTACATTTCGGAGCAATTTTCAAATTAAAGTTCCATTAGGGTTCCCTTAATACTGTCTTTTACTGATTGTTCTCATCTCCACTCCATTCATGTACTATCACTGTCCTCCAGTAAAGCATTCCAAAGTCTGATAGACTTAACAGAAGCTATTTCCCTGTGTATGTGGCAAAAAAAGGAAGCTTTTCAGGGTAGTATAGGGAAGCTCAGGCTTTGAATCAGACATGGTTAGTTCACAACTCAGCTTTATCAAGTGCGAGTCATTTGACCTTGCAAAATCACATAAACTTTCTTTTGTTTCTTTACCTTTAAAAAAATTGTAAATAAGGCTAATGGTAACACCTACTCTCCTAATTATGGGAAGAAACCACTGAGAAATTTCACATGTCATTTTTGTACTCTGTGAAACACTATTTCCATATAAGATTTTAATATGTGTACTAGTAGAAAAAGATGAAAAACTTTTGCTCTAAATGGACATGGAAAATGTGAACCCCATCATTTGTAATGGCAACCTTTTCTATCCTGAATATTATTTAGTTTCTCAAATATTCTTATGCATGCTAAAATATCCTAATTAGGAAAAACGTTTACTCTTGTTAAAGTAGGCAATCTTTTAAGAAAGGAATTATTTCTTCTAACTTCTTCAGAATTCTGAATAGTTTCTCTTCAACTTTGAAAATTTAAGAAGACACGTTCTACACGCTTACACTGCTGGTGGGAATGTGAATTGGTACAGCCACTATGGAGAACAGTATGGAGGTTCCTTAAAAAAACTACAAATAGAACTACCATATGACCCAGCAATCCCACTACTGGGCATATACCCTGAGAAAACCATAATTCAAAGAGTCACGGGCTTCCCTGGTGGCTCAGTGGTTGAGAGTCCGCCTGCCGATGGCGGGGACGCGGGTTCGTGCCCTGGTCCGGGAAGATCCCATATGCCGCGAGGTGGCTGGGCCCGTGAGCCATGGCCACTGAGCCTGCGTGTCCAGAGCCTGTGCTCCGCAACGGGAGAGGCCGCAGCAGTGAGAAGCCCGCGTACTGCAAATAATAATAATAATAATAATTTTTAAAAAAGAGTCATGTACCAAAATGTTCATTGCAGCTCTATTTACAATAGCCAGGACATGGAAACAACCTAAGTGTCCATCATCGGATGAATGGATAAAGAAGATGTGGCACATATATACAATGGAATATTACTCAGCCATAAAAAGAAACGAAATGCAGTTATCTGTAGTGAGGTGGATGGACCTAGAGTCTGTCATACGGAGTGAAGTAAGTCAGAAAGAGAAAGACAAATACCGTATGCTAACACATATATATGGAATCTAAGAAAAAATAAAACGTCGTGAAGAACCTAGGGGCAAGATGGGAATAAAGACACAGACCTACTAGAGAATGGACTTGAGGATAGGGGGAGGGGGAGGGGTAAGCTGTGATAAAGTGAGAGAGTGGCATGGACATATGTACACTACCAAACGTAAAACAGATAGCTACTGGGAAGCAGCCGCATAGCACAGGGAGATCAGCTCAGTGCTTGTGATCACCTGGATGGGTGGGCTAGGGAGGGAGACGCCAGAGGGAGGAGATATGGGAACATATGTATATGTATAATTGATTCACTTTGTTATAAAACAGAAACTAACACCACTGGAAAGCAATTATACTCCAATAAAGATGTTAAAAAAAAAAAAAAAAAAAAGACATGTTCTAATTTATGATCTTAAAAGAGAAAACTGGTTTTTTTCCCCAGAATCATCTCTTCAGATTAACTTGTTCAGGTTTTTTATTTACAGAGAGTCAAAGAAGGATACATTGGCATCAGACATAATTTATGATTAATATATAATTAAGAATCATGCCACTAATTAAAAAGGAATTTTTATAAATGCGAAGTGCTCGCCAAAGTTCACGGAAACTGAAAAACGGTCTTTTGAAAGCAATTTCCTCAGGTAAAACTCTTCTGTATGATACGCTAAAAAACTTTACTCAGGGCTTTCCCGGTGGCGCAGTGGTTGAGAGTCCGCCTGCCGATGCAGGGGACGCGGGTTCGTGCCCCGGCCCGGGAAGGTCCCACATGTGGCGGAGCGGCTGCGCCCGTGAGCCATGGCCGCTGAGCCTGCGCATCCGGAGCCTGTGCTCCGCAACGGGAGAGGCCGCAACAGTGAGAGGCCCGCGTACCGCAAAAAAAAAAAAAAAAAACTTTACTCAGCCTACTAGAAGCCATCAATTAACCAGTAACAGAGCTGTGTCTCCTTTATTCAGGAGAGAGAAAATGACAAAGCATATCAAAATCTTACAAATTATTATGTTTTATTTAAGGCAATTTTCAGAGTATCTTTAGGCTATTTACCTCAATTTTTTACAAATTCTATGTCTTACCACACAGTAGAATGTAATTATTTATTCATTCAACAAATGGTTTGGGACACCTCTTTTGTTCAAGGCACTGACAAGCACTGCAGGCGGTAGAAAGATCAATAAAACATAGCTCCCCCCCCCACCCGCCAGCCCATAATGGGATTATTATCTATGGTATTATATCTATTATTATCTCAATTTTTGATGCTCGGGGAGACCTGTGAAAACTGCATTATCCAGGGACATCCAAGTTCATTCCTTGTACCCTACTTGTTAATTCTTAGGGCAAATATCAACTTGCCCACTACGCCTACCCCAGAGATATCCTTACCATTCCTGGAAGGTATCCATTTCCTCGGGTTCCCAAAAGAGTCCAGGGGACTCCAGCTTTCAACTCCTCACAAAGCATAGCAGCACTGGGAATTGATCAAAGTACATGGGCTCAACTCATTGCCAAGCAACGATGGCCAAAGTGTCACTAAGGGGAGCAACAGTTATACAGCCTTGTCTAAGGGGTACAGAGCCCTCCCATCCTTCTAGAGACTGAAATGTCTGAAGTTAAGCCAGACCAGAAAGCATCCAGTAACTGAACTGCACAGTACTTTGTAAGAGAGATTGCTATGAAAGTCTCCGCTACGTAAAGAACAAGGGTTTTATTCACTGTGCCATTCAGCTTCCCCTCTGTGGAGACTCATGGGAAAAGTCATCTTAAGTCTCAGTAGGAGGAATGGTCTTTCTTTCCTGAACAATACAGAGTTCTGATAATACGTGCTTCTATGGGTCTGATGGTTGTTTAAAAACTTGGGTCAAAGTTATGGACTATGTCCTCCCAGTAGATACTCCCTTAGAGCATGGTTGGAGTACTTCCTTACTTATCTTTCCTTGTCTTAAGGAAATTTCTTCATATCATGAGCTTCTCAATGATTAATTGATTTTTAACTTTTTTGAAATATAATTCAAATACAGAGAAATGCATAAATTGTATGTTCAACCTGATCAATTTTTACAAGTGAAGAGACCCATGTGATCACCACCCAGATCAGGAAACAATATTTCCAGCACCTTGCCCCCTCTCTCTCACCAATAACTATGATGTGTCATTAAGTTAGTTTTGCTTAATTTTGAACTTTATGTAATGGAATCATGCTTTGGGGGGTTTCTGGCCTCTGTTGGTCAACATTATGCTTGGGAGATCATTCATATTTTAGTCTATAATTGTAGTTTATTCATTCTCGTGCTACTCTCTTTTTTAAAATTTAAGTTAGCAATATTTTACTTTCTTTTTAAAACATCTTAAACCCATTAACAAAAAAAGGTAAAAAAAAATAGGCAATGGCTTCTTCGATATGACACCAAAGTCACAGCCAACAAAAGAAAACAATAGACAAATTGGACTTTTTGAAAATTTGTTTAAATTGTCCATCAAAAGACACTATCACCAGAGTAAAAAGGCAACATACAGAATGGGGAATGTTTGCAGATATACCTAATAGGTATTAAGATCCAGAATATAGAGAGAACTCCTAAAACTCAACAACAAAAAAGCAAACAACTCAATTTAAAAACAGGCAAAGGACTTGAACTGACATTTCTCAAAAGAAGATACACAAACAGGCAATAAGCACATGAAAATATTTTCAACATTTTTCAACATAACTTGCTTTTCCTGCCGGTGTTGGTATCAATAATATCCCCAGCACCAGCATTCTATAAGCACATATCAATAATATCCCCAGCACCCGCATTCTATAATCACTCATCAAATAGTTATTGGCTACATTACGGTAAAGTGCAACGAACAGAAAATAATTAATTGCCCTGAAGTTTATGCTCCAAAATCTGGTCAAAATTTGAACATAAATTCAGACGATATACTTTTAAAAACAGATGAAATTTCTCGTCCTTTCTGCACTGTCCACAATTCAGTTATGTCGGTTCTGCTATCTTATACATTTACACCATAGAAAAACAGGAGGAGGAGGAGGATTTTGGTAGGCAAAAGAGTGTGCACTCTCCCCAATTACATCAGATCCTAATCCCTGGAACCGGTAAATATCACCTTATTGGGGAAAAGGGTCTTTGCAGATGTGATTAAATTACGGATTTTTAAATGGGAGATTATCCTGATCTATCAGCAATAAAATACCAGGCTCTAAATGCAATCCCAGATGTCCTTAGAGAAAAGCAGAGGTAGTTCAGACTCACAGAGAAGAAGGCAAAAAGACAGAGGCAGAGAGGGGAGTGATAAGACCATGAGGCTGATGCAACCGATATCCGACATTGCCAAAGATACTGCCAAATAAGGGCTGCTTCGCCCAAAAGAGGCGCCTTCCTGGTCTGATGGCCCCTCCTTCCTCTTCCCCGTATAAGTTTTGCCCCAACCCTCTCCCAGACCAGCGAACCTCGCCCGGGAGCGCTCCCAAATAAAGCTGACTTCAAGCTTCCTTGGTTTCGTGGTGCCGTTTCTCGTAAGCCAGCCAGACCTTACACTCTGCTCAAGCATCCTGACAGAGCACACAGCCTTGCCAACACCTTGATCTCAGCCCTGTGATACAAATTCCTGGCTTTTGACCTCCAGAACTGCGAGAGGATACATTTCTGCTGTCCTAAGCCACCAAGTTTGTGGTAATTTGGCTCAGTAGCCACAGGAAACTAACACGTGATGATAATTAAAAATAGGTAACATCTACGGAGTATTCACTTTGTACCAGACACTAGTACACGAGACAGTTTGTATGTGCTTCAAATATACAAAGTACCATATATATCTTATTAAGTCTTGAATCAACCTATGCGATAGATTGTTTACTATCACCATTTTGTAGATAAGGACACCAAGGCAAAGAGATGAACAGTAAGTTCACGAACTTCTCACAGCTTTTAAGAAACAGAGCAAGGAGAGAAACCCAGGAATTCTAGTTCTTGAGTTCACGCTCTTAAGTGTTACACCATGTTGACTCTTTTGCCTCTACTACGTTAATGTCATGTTTTACTATGAATGTAAAATATGTAAACACCTGAGAACTCAACCCAGCGCTTGAAACATTTATTCTTAAATTCTAGGTAACCTGGATAGATTTGGTACACGGACACGAACTCTCAGAAGTTGTTCTCAACAAAATGCAATTTAAAAAAAAAAAAAAATCGAGATTTTTTTTTTTTTACGATGCCTTTTGGAGTTTCCTGTGTATTCTTCTGTTTTTGTTTTTGTTTTATAACATGGCTTGACTCCCCGAAAGGGAGATTTCTTTTCTTTTATTTATTTATTCATTTGGCTGCAGGCTCTTAGTCGCGGCATGCGGGATCCAGTTCCCTAACCCGGGATCGAACCCAGGCCCCCTGCGTTGGGAGCTCAGAGTCTTCACCCCTGGACCACCAGGGAAGTCCCATTTTTCATCTGTTTAAGTGAAAGTAAAGATAGTATAGAAACGTTCATTCACTTTCCTTTTATTTCATGAAGGTAGATGAGAGACAGTTAAAGGAAAAAGAAATCTCTAATAATTTTTAACAATACATTATAAAGACAGCAATGAATAACTCCTTGGATATAAAAACAGAACACAGGACAAGATCACAAGAAAACTAAATCGAGAACATCTGACCCCATGTTATGAGAAATCCTTAGGAAAACCCTCACATGGACTTCCCTGACGCTGCATCATAGTAATATTTTTTTTTCCTCTCCTGGAGACACATAGATCTAAACTCACGATAGTCCATGATGGGCTTCCCTGGTGGCGCAGTGGTTGAGAGTCCGCCTGCCGATGCAGGGGACGTGGGTTCGTGCCCCGGTCCGGGAAGATCCCACATGCCGCGGAGCGGCTGGGCCCGTGAGCCGTGGCCGCTGAGCCTGCGCGTCCGGAGCCTGTGCTCCGCAGCGGGAGAGGCCACGGCAGTGAGAGGCCCGCGTACCCCAAAAAAACAAACAAACAAACAAAAGATTGGTACTGTTTGTGGAAAGATGGGCTACAGAACTACACAAAAGGTAAATAAGACACTCCTTCACTGCAAACCTCTCACTTAAAGGACCTGTTTAGAAGTGCTACACACTTGCTTGTTTGGACGACCCTATAGGCAAAGTAATCCAAGCCCTTAAGTGGTCTAGAAGAACCTATCCCATTCTAGAACTGTGTTCTAGTGTCCTCTCCAAGGGCATCAGTAGGTTAGGAGTAAGATACTCTTTAAAACTCATACTCAGTGTAGACAAAATGCTAAAAGTGGTCTAGAATTATCTAGATAGGATTAAAGTCACATTTTAAATGGAATAAAGGCTTGGTGAAGGAGTTTGATTCATCTCTGCCCCTCAATATCCTTACATCTCTTTCTCATTGCAGTTTTTTTTTTTTTTTTTTTTTTTTTAAGTTAAGGCTGGGTTATTCCAGAGAGGGGAGTGATTGCTAATTTTAGTAGGCCCTAGCAGATATAAATGAATACATTTTTAATGTACTGGAATTTTAAAATTGATCTCCAATGTGGTATCCAGTGGTCCAAAGATTAATGATACTCGCGAATTTTCGGCCTGCAGTCTATTTGTGCTGATCTAGGTCTCCTAAGAGGCTATTTAAGTGCTTGCTTGATTGTCAACTACAGGCTTCATTTTATTCAAACTCTCACGTTAGAGCCCTTGTCAAAATACTAAGTGTCATCTACCTTGAGTTCTCAGCTCTTGAAACATTCAAAATTACAAATCCTTCCCCAATATTAGTTTCTTCAAACTGTGATATCAGTGTGACACAGATGCTTATGGAGTTTAAATCACTTTTCAGAGATGTGATTGTTCAAATCACCAATACTATCAAATAAACTAGTAGCCTTACTGGGCAAATACTGAACTTAAAAAATCGTGAAACATGGGAGGATATATGTTCATGTAATTGTAAGGTTAACTCATTTATAAGACTCCCACTATCATAAAGTATTTTGCAATTCAAGTTTATAATTCGTTTCAATATTTTGCTACTAACGTTAAATATGTTAGCCTCTATAACAACCTCATTATTTCAAAAAACAAACAAAACCTCTAGGCAAATTATTACTATTCTACTTTTATACTCCTGCTAAAACCCTTACATATTCAGAAATGTATTGTTTTCAGTTGGCAAAATATGTTTTTTTTTTAAGACTTCAACTATATCAAAAGGCAAAAATGTATATTCCATGCAATGTTAAGTTACGACTAGAAAACACAACTTAACCCTAAAACAAAAGCGAAAACATGGCAATAACCATTAGTTTACTGGTACAGAGAAATACAGTTTTCTTTGAAAACAATAAGATACCATGCAAGTACAATACAATGAAACATAGTAAAATCTTCCTCCAAGATTCTCTATTTCCCAAAGCTGCTCCCACTCCTAACATATTAATAGAGCACCCCAATATATTTATACACTTTTATTTGGTAATTCCATAAGGGCAGGCAAATCAGATCTGTGATTTATCACTATTCCCCGAACAAGCATAATATCAGCTTGTGAAGGAACATGATAAATACATCTTTGTTGCACTTGCTCTTAGTTTTAAAAACTTCAAAATCTTTAGACAGGCACTGACATAACTTATCTGAAGAACTCACAAGCAATGAATTTATAAAGTTGGAGATTACGAGAAAATAATGGAAGATGTGTACTCAGCCACCTGCATACACTTTGCACTGCAATAAGAAATTCAATGTCTTAATTAAATTGCAAACAAAATAGGCCCTAGATTAGATGTGAATCTTTTAGCCAGAGTTGTCATTATAGATGAAACACTATGTTTTGTTGAATTGCAAACATGTTTCATTATTGAACTTTTGTTGCACCTAGTAAATAGCAAATCACAGCAGGGGGTGTGACTGTTTTGGAAATACCGCTGAAAGCAAAGAGGAATTTTTAAAACAAGCTGCTAGTATCTCAACAGAAATTCAACATCCTGTTAGGACCTAAACATTAATTATAAGCTGGCTGAAATAGGACAGTGTCCAGGTAGACCTCAGGATAACGCTATATAGAGTCACTCAAAGGTAGGTTTGATGTTATAAATCACACAATTCTAAGATCAGGGCTATAATATATTTAGTTCTATTACTGATTTATAATAATGGGCTCAAGGAAGGAACATCAACAAGGTAAACCCCGATACCTCAGCATTTAGTCCTCTCTAGAGCTGGCAGGCTGAATTACATAAATGCCACCCAGTTTTCACTTGATTTCAAGTCACCGAGTTCCACATTTCTGTTACATTAAAAATACATTTGAAATAGCTGTGTATGAATCAATCTGTGATACTATCATCAACTTACTACCTTTTCATGAGATTGAGAACTTAGACAGGCTGTCCTTTCACTTTTCAAATGAGTCTCAAAGAGGTCATGTAGTTGTTAATGGAACCAACTTTGGAGTCCAGCAATCTGGGGTTCCAAAACACTGACTCTGGAACTCTTCCAAATTTAACATCTCTGAAGCCTCCCTTTCCTTATCCACAAAGTGGAGATGGTAAAGGTACTGCCTTCTTGGGGTTGTTATGTATTTGCAGGGCCAATAGAGCCTTTAATACACTACTTGGTGTGCAGTGAATAGGAAACAAATGTCTGATGTCACTATTACTATTATTATTGTTGTTACTATTATTATTATCATTAAGTGACCCCAGAGGTCCTTCAGCCACTTCGTCATACAGCACAAATAGTCCAAAAGCCCTAACTTTTGTCTCAGGTCACTTTCTCCTAATCCAGAGAGCTTCCGAACTTCATTTATTTAAATCTAAGACAGGGACTTCCCTGGTGGTGCAGTGGTTAAGAATCCACCTGCCAATGCAGGGGACAGGGGTTCGAGCCCTGGTCCGGGAAGATCCCACATGCCGCAGAGCAACTAAGCCCACGCGCCACAACTACTGAGCCTGCGCTCTAGAGCCCATGAGCCACAACTACTGAGCCTGAGTGCCACAACTACTGAAGCCTACGCACCTAGAGCCTGTGCTCTGCACGCAACAAGAAGGCAGAATGAGAAGCCCGCTGGCCGCAACTAGAGAAAGCTCACGAGCAGCAACAAAGGCCCAAAGCAGCCAAAAAAATAATAAATTTTTTTTAATTTAAATAAATAAATAAATCTAAGATAATACATTAACTCAAGATATTTGTCCTTTCCCCCAGTCTATATTTTAGCTCCATGACAAGAGGGCCAAAATTCATTTCTAAGGAACATCTGGAAGGAAACGTGAAGAAATTGCATCAAACCTCAGCCACGCTGTGCTGCATCAATCTACATAATTTGAAATGACCCATATTTGCCTTTCATGCTCAGAGACCAGAGAATATTGACTGAATTAGCCAGGACAAGGCAAGGGTGGCATGAAAACCCAGAGGGAGAGACACCTTTCAGTCGACTGCAGGGGACATGGTGAATCAGAATTAAGTGGACACGTGAAAGCCACGTTTAACAGACCAACTAGCAAATTGCCTCAAAAGAAATCTCCCCATCACATTTCAGAAAGCACCACAGGAATGTCATATAAAAGCGCCAGCACGAGGGTCCTTAGTTACACCTACAGAATGTTAGGAGAGTCTCCGAAGTCGGTTTACGGTTCCAGAATTTGGAGACACTCAAACACCCAGGAACAGCTCATTGCCCCTTACTTTAGCCGCAGCTCAGGCCAAAGCAGACATAAACACGGCTTCCTGAAGCACGTGATGCGGCCAAGTCTGAATTGTAAGGGGGACAGATGAGGAATTGGGCATTCCACAAGGGGTGACACCATCCTGGGCGCAACTGCTTTCCTCTGACCCCAATCTGCACACACAATAAAACTTCTCCCCAAACGCAAGAAGTCGCAGGGTACACCCACCCTGCGCTCTCCCTTCTGACGCGGTCCCAGTCGCCCAGGAGGGCGATCCGACCCAGGGGCGCTGGTTTATCCTCCGCCTCCCAACCCCACCCTAAAAGTCAAAATAATTCCTCTGGAGAGAAGCTTCCCATAGCTCAATAGCTTCTCACGGGGGAAGGAAGAATACGAAAAGACAGTCAGGAAGCCGGCCCGCTGTGCTTTCTTATCCCAACAACTTCGCTAGGTTTCCCGAGGAGGGAGCGCGCCCCGCACGCAACCAACAGGAGACGCGCGGCGGGGTGTCCAGCCTCGGTGGCCCAGACCTCTACGGCGATGGCCAGAGCCAGGCCGACCCCTTGGTCCTCGGCAGCCTTTGTGTCCGGAGACCCTGACGCTCCGCGCTCTCCACTCCCGCCCCGCAACCTGTCAGCGGGGCGCGGAACAGACGAAGCAAGAGGCAGGGGAGGGCACGGATGGAACAGGGCACGCGGATGCGGGGAGGAGGGGGGAGCGTGGGGGCGGGAGGTCCGGGGGCTGGAGGCCCGGGGGTCTGGAGGGCCCGGGGACGGACCGTGCCAATGCCCGTTCCGCGCGCCTCGCATCCCGCAGGGGCTCGCCCCCCACCGCCGTGGCCAGCACCCCCCGCCAACTTCACCACCCGAGCCGAGCCACCTCTTTTGCGCTCAACTTACCGCGGCCGGGCTGAGCTTTCGGAGAGCCCGGCAGCTTTTCTTTCCTTCCTCCCGCCGAGCTCTTCATCTTCCTGCCGGCGACCGCCCGGCGCCCCGGCCCTGGCATCGGAAGGAGCGGCCGCCGGGGCTGGCGGGGCCTGGGGCGCACGGCTGCCCGCCAGTAGCGCCGGCGGCGACGGCGGCGGAGGACGGTCCCTGAACGCCGGGCGTGCGGTCCCCGGGCGCGGACTGAAGGTGGCCGTCAGCGCGCCTCTCTCTAACGCCGGCGCGCCACTGGCTCTCCGCACGCGGCCCGCGGCCGCCTCAGGTGCACCGGATGGGGAGAGGTGCGAGCCGGCGCCGAGGGAGGGGCCGGCCGGGGGCCGAGAGAGAGGGCGGGAGACGCAGACGCGGTGAAGGAATCAAAAAAGCGGGAGGCCGGGAGCTGGCTTGCATGGAATGAGCGGCTCGTGGTGGTATGGGAAACGCGAGGCGGAGAAATGCGTCCGGAAACTAGAGATATTGGGAATGAGCTGCTCCAGGAGGCTCGGGACAGGGGCTTTCCTTCCGTGCCTAGGTCCTTTATCCTCCAGAGCTGGGCGCAGCTGCCTGACAACTACTTCCCGCGCCCCAACCCGCCCACACACCTCTCTCTTTCTCTCTCTCCTCTCTCTCTCTCTCTCTCTCTCTCTTTTCCCTCTTGAGGGACCAGTGTCCTCCTAAGATTTTTCTTCCTTCTTCCCCCATCTTCTGGTCCTCTCCCTCGCCCTCTTTCACACGAGGTACAAACCCTGGGGTTGAAAACACACCTTCTGTTATCCTGGTCTAGGACCTACAGAGGTAGTTCTCGAACTTTATCGTGCAGGGGAATCACCCAGGGATCTTGCTAAAGTTCAAATTCTGATCCGGTAGGTCTGGAATGGGACCTGAGAATCTGCATTTCTAATTGTGAGTCAGGAGCTGCTGATCCAAGGGCCGCATTTTGAGTGGCAACACAGAAAGGAACAAACAAAATAAACCTGTTTTCTGATATCAGCGGAGCAACTATTTGTAAGATGATCTGGAATAACAGGTCGCTAAGGCACTCTGTTGGTCATGGGGTTTTAGGATGCAATGGCGGCCAAATAACTTCTAAACACAGTGCAAAAAGATAAAATGCCCTACAGATGCAAAGCTATCATTTTTGTCATTAATAATCACTATTGGACTTCCCTGGTGGCACAGTGGTTAAGAATCCGCCTGCCAATGCAGGGGACACGGGTTCGAGCCCTGGTCTGAGAAGATCCCGCACGCCACAGAGCAACTAAGCCCGTGTACCACAACTACTGAGCCTGCGCTCTAGAGCCCGTGAGCCACAACTACTGAACCCGCGTGCCACAACTACTGAAGCCTGCTCACCTAGAGCCCGTGCTCCTGCAACAAGAGAAGCCACCACAATGAGAAGCCCGTGCACTGCAACGAAGAGTAGCCCCCGCTCGCTGCAACTAGACAAAGCCCTGTGCGCAGCAACGAAGACCCAATGCAGCCAAAAATAAATAAAATGAATAAATTTATTTAAAAAAATAATTACTATTGATAAAATCATTAGGAATGCTAATGCTGATGAAAGTGTAGAGGAAGACTGGTAATTTGCCGCTTCATATGTTATCAAGAGAAGCTCTAAAGAGCAGTCAACAGTGACCATCCCACAAACACAC
Source organism: Platanista minor (assembly GCA_004363435.1). Classification (NCBI taxonomy): domain Eukaryota; kingdom Metazoa; phylum Chordata; class Mammalia; order Artiodactyla; family Platanistidae; genus Platanista; species Platanista minor. The sequence continues at coordinate 13,187 of RJWK010011414.1, read as the reverse complement.
TGTCATTCAGAAAGAAAATGCTACGTAACAACCTCCAAGGGGCAGTCTAATCTTCCTCCTCCAAGCCAGTCGTTAACTTTGCCAGATATGCAGCACAGTTCAATGTGTATTACCAAGTACTTAAATTGCTTATCAAGCTAATAGGTAAAGCAAACCAAGAAGAGCAAATGCCAAGAACAAGGAAATAAATAAATATGCCCAATGCACCAAAAGATAGGTCACGTTTCAACTTAGCATGACTCTTATCTTGGTTTGACCCTCTCTCTATGTGTTTTCACCTGGATTTAACCATTCATCCCACCATTTCAATTCAGCAAATGTTGATAAGTCTTCCCCATGCTAAAGGCCTTTCCTGGGGGTGGACAGAATCCAACACAGTTCCTGCTTTGAAAGAGCAATTTGACTAGATTCCAATAAACACATTTTAGGCAGGCTGTGGTGCCAGAGAAGACCTCCACACACATTACCAAAGAGGGTTCAAAAGGCAGGGAGGTCTGGAGAGACTTCATGGAAGGGAGGTCATTCTAGATAAAACTTTTTTTTTTTTTTAATTTTATTTATTTATTTTTTTAGGCTGCATTGGGTCTTCGTTGCTGCGCGTGGGCTTTCTCTAGTTGCAGCGAGCGAGGGCTACTCTTCGTTGGGGTGCCTCCTCTTGTTGCAGAGCGTGGGCTCTAGGCACAGGGGCTTCAGTAGTTATGGCACGTGGGCTCAGTAGTTGCGGCTCGTGGGCTCGAGAACACAGGCTCAGTCATTGTGGCGCACAGGCTTAGATGCTCAGCAGCATGTGGGATCTTCCCGGACCGGGGTTCGAACCCGTGTCCCCTGCATTGGCAGGCAGATTCTTAACCACTGTGCCACCAGGGAAGTCCCTAGATAAAACTTTAAATGTGATATGATTCCACCAGGAAGAGGTTAAAAGGAGAGACCTTTAAGGTGAAAGAGTGAAGGCAGAAAAACGTCGGGAGTAGTGGACCATTCGGCCCCGAACATACCGTGCACGGAAGAAGGGAGAAGAAATGGTTGAAGAGATTGGCAGGGGCTATGCTTGCTCTCCTGAGCAGTTGGTACTTCACTTCAGAAGTGCTGAGCAGGGGAACACCAGGATCAGAAATGTAGCGAGAAGACTGATGTGATATAACAAGTTGATAGAAGACCTAGAATCAGAAGATGGCGGAGCTATAGAAGGCACTTAGGAGGCAGTGGAAGCGGTCAGGGGTCGTGAGGTAGGACCAATGATAACACTTGTGGGAAATGAAATACGAAGGAGTTTCAAAGGAGACATTTCTGAGACATACTTAACCGGATGCAGACATTAATGTGGCGAAGGGGGATTTGTTCCAGATCTCTCTGTGGTTCTGTGTCTGGAGGATTATGTAAACAGGGACACCGTTAAGAACTGAGACGTTGGGCTTCCCTGGTGGCGCAGTGGTTGAGGGTCTGCCTGCCGATGCAGGGGACACGGGTTCGAGCCCTGGTCTGGGAGGATCCCACATGCCGCGGAGCAACTTGGCCCGTGCGCCACAACTACTGAGCCTGTGCGTCTGGAGCCTGTGCTCCGCAACAAGAGAGGCCGCGACAGTGAGAGGCCCGCGATGATGAGTGGCCCCCACTTGCCACAACGAGAGAAAGCCCTCGCACAGAAACGAAGACCCAACACAGCCAAAACTAAATGTTAATTAATTAATTAAAAAAAAAAAAAAAAAAAGAACTGAGACGTCAAGAAGGAAAACCCATTGCTTGGTTTTCTCTTTATGTGTATTCGGGAAAGGCTATCAGTTAATGAGTTCTCTTTGGACACTTTCAGTCAGCGGTTTGAGGCAGATGTTCAGGTGGCAATGCTTACACACAGACATTCAAGCCTTGCTCTGAGGAAGTGGGTTCCCTCCCATGTTTGAGAGCCTGGGGTGCGTATATGGAGTTAAATGGTTGGAAGAACGTGCAGTTAGTGAGGTAGAGGAGAGGAAGAAGCACAAAGTGCTTAGGACAGAAGCTTGAAGCTCTGTGACCTCCCTGTTCCTCAGTGTCATCAGCTGTAAAACATGGATTTACAGGCACTGGATGGAGCTCTGCATATAGCGATTGACAGGACTGAGATAGTGCACTGTTTTCTTATTTATGTTTTTCGTACTAACCTGTAGGGTCTGAGAGGGTGGAACATACTGTCACTGTTGCAGCCTCAACCCCAAACTTAGCATTTGACACACAGGCTCTAAAAATGTTCATTGAATGAGTAAATTAATAATTCAATAGAAAGAAGAGTCCAGCCAAATCACAACCCAAAAGATGGGAAGAGAGGGCTATGTGTGTCCTGTTATTTCCGTGTGGTAGGAACCAAATCAGGGCAAAGCTTTGTAACAGAGATGGCTGCTTTGGGGCAGAGAGATTAAAGGATAAAACATTAATACAGACTGGGAAAGCTTTTGGTTTTGTTTTGGAAAAGGACTGGGTTTTAAAGAGTTCATTGATTACATTCAAGAGAATTGTTGTACTAGAAAGGTATAACTATTCTGAGTGGCAAAGGAATTAAAGAAGAATGTTAGTCAATTTTTTTTAAAGAGTAATCTATCAACTGAAGATGAAAAAGAGAGATTGGGGGTAGAGGGCTCCTAACAGAACGGAGGAAGGCTATTCCTCTTTAGCAAAAGGAAAGTCCAAACAAACTTTGTTGATGGGGTTAAGGGGCCACAGGTGTGGGAGAGAAGTTCCAGGTGGAAGAAAGGAAAAATTCATTGAGCAATATCTGAAAAGCGAAACAACTAGTGAACCGGGAGTGTAGGTAATCAATCTCAGCAGAGGAGTGTCACCTGTTCCTTAGAAGCAAGAACAAAGGAGGGAACAACATGTATCAAGAGCCTAGGGGTGGGTGGGATGGATTGGGAGTTTGGGATTGACATATACACACTACTATGTATGAAATAGGTAACTGATAAGGGCCTACTGTATAGCTCAGGGAACTCTACTCAGTGGTCTGTGGTGACCTAAATGGGAAGGAAGGGGATATATGTATACATGTGGCTGATTCACTTTGTTGTACAGCAGAAACTAACACAACATTGTAAAGCAGTGTACGCCAATAAAAAATAAATTAAAAAAAAAAAAAAGATTCTGGAGTGCAATGGCAGGAACTGAGAAAGGCTCACATTATCTCACCTCTGTGTCTCCAGAAAAACAGAGATGAGCCTCTACTGGTCCTATGTGATCAACCAGAAATAACAACATGAGCTAGAACAATGTAGAGAATATTTAGAACAAGTTTAACAGGGATATTATGGTGAATCCACAAGAGATGTGAAGAAAAACCACAACGTGACCGCACTGTGTGCGAACTTGCCTCAGGAGTAAAAATATACATTTATTATAATGAAGACAATCGGCATTTTTATTTGTTACTCTCCCAACAATATTCAAAGACATAAGTACAGAGACAAAGCATGCAGCAGGGTTTACCCAAGTTTAGTAATCAACAAAGAAGAAAGGATGAGAGATCAAAGAAGTGAGAAATTTCATGAACTCACTTGAAACTTGAGAGAAGGGACTCTCAAGTCTTTCAGACCTGGGTTTGGTTTACAATGCTGCCATCTACAACGTGTGAGATCTTGCACAATTTACTTTATCTCTGTGAGCCTTCGTTTCCTCATCGTAAAAGTGGAATAAGACTATGTACCCTTCAGTCTTAGGCTTTTGTAATAAGATAATATGGGTAAAGCAGTGGTTCTCAGACTAGAGCGTGTCCCACAGAATCACCTGGGGTACTTGTCAAAACAGAGATTGCTGATCCTCACCACTAGAGTTACTGATTTACTAGATCTTGGATGGGTTTCAGGAATTTGTGCTCCTAACAAGTTTCGCAGTGATGCTGATGCTCCTGATCTGGAAAACCGCCCTTTGTGAACTCATTCTGTAAAGCATTTAACACAATGCCTGGTACATAGTGAAGTACTAGACACAGGGGAACTAGTGTTTAGGGTCGGTGGTCAGCTCATGGTATGAGAGCTGAAGATAGATGTCGAACTGAAAATGCTATAAATGAAACACAAAAGTGAGTGATGGACAGAGGTTTTGGGGAGACATTGAGAACTTAAGGTCATCCAAATGACGATCATATTTAGTGTGAGGTAAGTTATAGGAAAGATTCAAGATCAGGAGGTTTTGGCCAGGGAGAAAATTCAAGCGTTCAGAATCTTGGAGATCAATTTACGTTTAGCCCAACACTTTCTACAATGGTGGTTTATGATAAAATGCCAAGGCCACAACAATTCAATCAGATCATAGAAAGAGAAAGCTGGGCCCAGGAACAACGCTAGCAGAGCTGTCAGCAGAACGGTCAGCACCGTTGCTGTGACTGAACAGTCTCTTGGCTTTGGAAGCTGCTGAGAAGCAGGAGTCGGTGATGTCACATAACTTTCATTGTCTGAGGTGAAGATTTGCAAGTCCCAGTCTCTCATGCTGGAAAAAGTGTCCCTCCTCTGAAACTCGAAGGTAAAATCTCACCCCCGGGAACACTGAATAACTGGGAATTCATGTGGCTTCCTTAAGAGGAAACTTCAATACAAATCAAGACTTAGCATTACAACGTAATCAAGCACATCTGGGAGGGGTTCAGAAGATGTGTCCTCAACATTTTGAGCTTCTAGTCATTCAACTTTACCCATTACTAGGCCTCCACATACTGGGCACCTGCATTTTGTCAAATGCTGTGGTAGGACTGTTCTTAACCCAAATAAAATCAATCGTAGGAGATGAGAAAACAGGCTCAGAGAGATCAAGTAACTTCCCTGAGATGGTACCTGATAAGTTCCAATCTGATGATAAAGCATATTAAATTTCCACTCTATAATGCTGGCTCTAAAACAGTAAAATAAAGTTAATGTCATCTGTTCATATTCTACTCTTTTCATCTTAGGTTGGGTTCTTCAGGAAGCGGACTCTGGAGACATAGAAATTTGTGTGCAGGGAGTTTAATGGTGGTTCTCCTTAAGAGTAAGACTTGAAGGAGAGAGACTGAAGGAAGCCGAGTTGGGTGAAGGGAGAAGCTGAACTTCAATGCAGTCTCAACAAAGTCCTCAGCCATTTCCACGGGAGCTCTGCACCAAATGGGGCACTTGCAAATCATCCTAAACTAAGGACAGAGAACCAAGTACCCTGGACTCAACCAGTTATTTTTAGTAATCAGAATTCAGTTCACAGAGAAGCCTGTAGATTTAACCTTCTCAAGTATTTGAATATTTAATCATCACTACTTTATAGCAACCCAAAGAAGACTGTCTTGAATGCAGCAATTATTTCAATAAACAGTATTACTTGCAAAGTACTGTGATGAGTACTTTGGGAGAACACAAATGTATTTAAAGCACATGTTCGATGTCATGTAACTTGAGTTTAGAAGTACATGTGACCTTTGAACAACATGCATTTGAACTGCCCTGGTTCACTTATATTTGGACTTTTTTCAATAGTAAATACTACAGTATTACATCATCGGTGGTTGGTTGAACCCGTGAATCTGGAACTGTGTATGTGGAGGGCCAGCTAACAGTTATGTGGGGATTTTCTACCCCCTGGAGGGTGGGCTCCCCTAACTCCTAATTTGCTCAAGGGTCAACTGTATAGTGAACTATACAGAGGTAAATTGTCTGTAAAATGGATATAATGATAGTATTGATCTCACAGGGTAGATCTGAGGATTTAAAAGGCTGACACAGAAGTAAGTGCTATCAAAATATTTGAAGGTTTTCTTTTCCCTAACTACAATAGGTGGAAATGAAGTGTTTTGCAAAATAAAAATAACAAGTAAAAAAAAAACAAAAAAAAAACCAGTTATGTAATAAGTTTAGGGTAAGAAGTGATTTTATCTGAGAAAATTTAATGAAAGAGAAGGAATTTAGCTGAGTTTTCAAGAATGGGCTGCAATTTGAAAGGCGAAAAGAATGATGAAGATAAGAACGCACTCCAGGGAGAACACACATGATGAACAAATGTGCAGAGCGTGGAGGCTTAGAAATTTTTGAGGGCCAGCAAATGGACCACCTTGTCAAGAACATAAGGGAAAGGTGGGGGACGCTGCTAATGATTTTCAATTTCTGGTTAATTGTTGTGACTGTACTTAGAAGAAAATGAAGGGTGAAATTTTTGAGCAAATTAGGAGTATAAGAAAAGTTGTGTTTTAGGAAAATTAAGGTGTGCACAATTGAAACTGAAAAAAATTGGAAGAAAACATTTCTGTTTCCTCTTCCTGCCTCACACTAACCCATCTTTCTGGAGGATGTTTTTCTCTCCAAGGCAACAGTTCTCAAAGTGTTGTCACTGGACAAGCAGCACCAGCATCACCTGGGGACTTATTAGAATTGCAGATTCTCCGGCTTCACCCCTGACCTACTGAAGCAGAAATTCTACGTGTGGGTTCCAGCCGTCCGTCCGTTGTAACAAGCCCTCCAGGGGATGCTGATAACACGCTCAAATCTGAGAATCCATGCTCCAAGTGTTCCTATAGGACATTTTTCTTCTGGAGCCAATGTCCTCTGGAATATCCTGAAGCAATCGTCATCTCCAACTGTCTAGAGAATATGATCACTGTCTCCTAATATCTTTCCAGACTGTCTCTGACCAAATGACTCAGCACTGAACTCTGCTATGCTGATATGTGGATCAGATTGTTTCTAAACAGGTTTTCAGAATAAATCGTTAATACAAATTCCCTTCCATTTGATTCGGATGTGGAATACTTCAGCACCAAAGTGTCTATTTTAATAGAAGTAGGGTATCAGAAAAAAATCATCAGGAAAAAAACCTCACAAGGTATCAGAAAGGGGCCACTAATCAGTGTATTTTTTTCATGATAAACAAACAACCAAACAAAAATTTTAAAGTCCCTTCCCATTATTAGTAAAACTCTGGAATGGCTAATGAAAATATACATTAATCGTTCTGAATAATTAGAGCTTGGATATTGAGGAGGGAACCAGGGCCAATAGTAAATCGTTCTGAATACCTGTTAAATAAGAAAGACATATACAGATACATACAGAACATATTTGTGAGTGTCTGGGAATCCTGCATCTTTGGAAACCAGTGGATGGGAAGTTGCAAGAAAGAGAGGGAATTGACAAGGAGGTGAACTCATGTAGGGGGAGGTCATGGAGAGGGCTTGACCACTGGTTGACCGGAGAGCTGGACCCTCACAATCAGAGACTCCTCATCACCTCCCCTGAAACGTACACCCTGCCGAAACTTCCCACAGTGCAAGCCGTTTGCAAGGACTCAGGCTTGAGAGAGCAATGTGGTGTTGAGACTGTTTGGATTGAACATGTGACTGAACCCAGTGAAGGTCTCTGTATAAACCTTTAAGATTCTAGTGGGTGGATGCAGAGATCTACTCATCTTGTGGCGCCCAAGACAAGCTTTGTAGGTAAGTTCTCTTGCTTATTACACCTGCCACCTACCCATCTGGAGGGGTCTGACTCTTTCTTTGGTCTCTCCCTGCCCTCCGTGTACGGGGCCCACTTTCAGATTTCAACTGGGGGAGCGCCTATGTGAGTTTGCAAAGCAACAATTTAGCACTTGTGCATCCAGTCTGGTGGGGGTGACGCCTTGAGCTATGCAAGGCAACCTGCGGGAGTGGTATGGCTGCAGTAAACTCGACACATTTTGCAGACACACACAAAAATCATATATAAGTACAATGTGCTACATATATAATCCATCCGTGCTTCAAAACATGTTTGTTTTGCTATCCGAATGCAAATCTACAAGTTAGTGGAGACTGAAGTTTGTCTTAAATATATAAGCACAGGGCTTCCCTGGTGGCTCAGTGGTTAAGAACCCGCCTGCCAGTGCAGGCGACACGGGTTCCATCCCTGGTCCGGGAAGATCCCACATGCCGCGGAGCAACTAAGCCCTTGCACCACAGCTACCGAGCCTGCAATGAGAAGCCCGCGCGCTGCAACAAAGATCCAGTGCAGCCAAAAATAAATAAGTAAAACAAATAAATTAAAAATAATATATATATAAGCATAAATTATGTATATTTCAGCCTGTTCATCTAGCTGTCTTCCCAGGGAGATTTCTGGAAATTTCGATTTTTGGTTTTTTGAGAACAGCACTATCCTGGGTGTCTATAAGGATGACTATGGTAACCCATAAATTCCACCTCGCTTCAAACTCTGTGTCCCTTTCAGCAACATCTCCTCCCATTGACTCCTGCTGACAGTAGTATCCCCATTCTGTCAGACTTAGAATCTCAAAGACATTTTTAAAATAAATTTATTTATCTTATGTATTTATTTTTGGCTGTGTTGGGTCTTCCTTGCTGCGCGCGGGCTTTCTCTAGTTACAGTGAGCAGGGGTTACTCTTTGTTGCGGTGCACGGGCTTCTCATCGCGGTGGTTTATCTTGCTGTGGAGCACGGGCTCTAGGCGCACGGGCTTCAGTAGTTGTGGCGTGCAGGCTCAGTAGTTGTGGCTCGAGGGCTCTGGAGCGCAGGCTCAGTAGTTGTGGCACACGGGCTTAGTTGCTCTGCAGCCTGTGGGATCTTCCCGGCCCAGGGCTCGACCCCACGTTCCCTGCATTGGCAGACGGATTCTCAACCACTGTGCCACAGGGAAGCCCTCAAAGACATTTTTAATCACTTCCTTTCACCTTAACCTCCAGCCAAGTGGATTTTCCCCTTGCAATAGGTCTCAGATTCGTTTCTACTTCTCCCCCATAGCTAGAGTACCAGGACCCTGGTTCGTATCTTATTTGGATTAATTGCCTGGATTAATTGACAAATCTTTACGAACTGAATTCCCAGCCAGAGATCTTGCTCTTCCTCTAACTGAGGTCGATCAGTGTCAGATACACCTACCCCAGTCACGCTGGTCACCACGTTAGTCCCAGCCCTCATGTCACATGCCTCTCCACTGTCTTCACTGAGTTCAAACCACAGCTCAGCATCTGAAGCCTCCATATCCTCATCCCAACCTGCCATTCCCGTCGGTCCACCATGATTCCCCTGTGGTCAAACGGTCCCCTCACTGTGACTCAGGTGTGTTTTGAAAGCTGTTCCTGATGCCTGGGGAGTAAATAGTCCTGTTTCTCCACCTAGTGAAACTCAAGCCATCTTTCATAACCGGGTTAAAAACATCAGGCAGCCAGGCAGGCAGGTAGGAAGGAAGTGAAGAAAGACAAAAATGGGGGAGGGAGAGGAAAAGGTAGAGAAGAGAAGAAAATAGGAAGGAAAGAAAAGCAACGTGGAGAAAAACAAGGGCAGAAAATTCACACTTAGTTTGCCCCCAAAAGGCAGGTGTCATCACCCTTACCTCTCATGCAAGGAAACTAAACCTCAGAGAAGCAAATATGTTACCTGAGCTCACAGGTAAAAATCAGCAGAGCAAAGATTCAAGCCAGGGGCTTCCCTGGTGGCGCAGTGGTGGAGAGTCCGCCCGCCGATGCAGGGGACGCGGGTTCGTGCCCCGGTCCGGGAAGATCCCACATGCCGCGGAGCGGCTGGGCCCGTGAGCCATGGCCGCTGAGCCTGCGCGTCCGGAGCCTGTGCTCCGCAACGGGAGAGGCCACAACAGTGAGAGGCCCGCGTACCGCAAAAAAAAAAAAAAAAAAAAAAAAAAAAAATTCAAGCCAGATCTTTCCCTCCTACAGTGTTTTCAAACTTCAGCGTACAAGGGATGGTAAAAACACAGACCATGGGGCCTCAGCCCAGAGTTTTTGAAAGAAAGTAGGTCTGGGTGGGGCTTGAAATTTTTGCATTTCTAACAGATTCCCAGGTGCTGCTGCTTCTGGTCCAGAGGTCACAATTTGAGCACCACTGGCCCAGCAAGTCCCTCCACTGCTGTCACTGTTTGTTGGCACGTGGTAGTGGCACCATTACTGTCTGTTGAATAGATGAATATCTATGAAACCCACAGTTTCTGCTATGTTCTGAAACCTTTCCTACTCATCACAGTTGGCAGTGATGACCCCACCTCTGAAACCTTCTAACACACATCATCTACACCACTCGGTCTGTCCTTAGCATTCCTATGACAAGTCCCCCAGAAGCACACCTGGAGTGGAGGGCTTGTGTGCAGGTGGTTGTTTAAGACAATTCTCCAGGAGAAACCAGTAATAAAGTGGGAGAAGCAGGAAAGAGGAGGTAGCCTTGCAAGTGTGTGATGTCAGGCAAAGTTCCTCCACAGAGGGTGGCTTCAGCCTCATCCTGCAGGGCAGCTCTGGACAGGGATCTGGGCTTTCCTATTCCCATGCCCATCACTCAGCAGCAGTCGTGGCTTCCCAAAAGGAGGCCCATTTTCCTCTGCATAAGTGGGTAAAAAGAATAGTCCTCCAGAAAGGAGCCACAGATGCTGGCTGAAAGTGAAAATGTGAAAATGGTAAAGAGGATTCGAGAGAATATCAGTGAAACACTAACATATACACTGACTCCAACTGGTGATTTTTTTTTTCCTGAGGGTAGATCTTAGCTCTCCAACTGGATTTTAAACTCCTAGAGACTGAAGGCTGTGCTGTATATTTTTTTAGGTTGAACCATATGCAATGGCCAATGTTTGACCATTTTGAGAAATAAAATTGGTAATTGCATATTGCTCAACGTAATACATAGATCTTAACTGGTGGCCATCCAATCAATGGGGTTGGTAGATTAATCAATAGCCTTTAGTCCTCAGCACTGTCAGAGGCCCCCATCTCTGAAAGCTCTCAACTGGCCAAAGGCTACTTTTTAGTGTGCCTGCAATTACTACTCCTGTGAATTGTGCTGAATATTTACTAGGGTTCAGCCAATTTTGTTACGCTTAATTACAGTTGACCCTTGAACAAGCTTGAACTATGCGGATCCATTTATCTGTGGGTTTTTTTTTTTTTTTTTTTTCCATAGTGAGTACTACAGTACTACAGAATCCAGCGGTTGGTTGAATCCACAGATGGGGAACCGCAGATACTGAGGGACCAGGGATGTGGAGAAACGGCGTATATGCAAGGCTGACTATAACTTGAGTTGGTGGAGGGTCACAGTCCCTAATCCCTGTATTGTTCAAGGGTCAACTATTTCACTTGTGCATTTTAGTGAAAATAACTGCACAAACTAATGAAATATGAGGATGAAAATAACATGTTGCCCCTGTGAAAATTAAATGCAATGCTTTGCAAATTTCAAACAAACAAACAAACAAACTGAATTACTTAAAAACAAACCCAAAAAACTGCTCTTGAATTAGGTGTCAGTGAGACAGTTGCAAAAGATTGGAAAAATGATAACAATCTGGAAGGACTGTTCCCATGGAATGTAGTAATAAGTGTCTTTAATGTCTTGTTGTAAGTTAAAGAAACACAAACTAGGAATTTGGAGATTTAAGTAAGATGTTTTTGGCTGAAAATAACAGAAATTCTACTTGAAAGGCAAAAGAATAATGAATTATTATTTCAGTTAGCCAGAAATCCTGAGGTAGAAAAGTTTCATGCAGCAACTTAATCAAGGCATCTTATTACATTCCCACCTTTCTGTCCAACTATTTATATACTTTATTGACAACCTTCCTTCTGGGAATCAAGCTGGCAGCCGCAGTTCAAGGCATCTCCTCCTCATAAGTCAATAACCAATGGACCAAAAGGGACTTTTGGGTCACTCGTGCATTGCATTTTGAGAGCAAAGACATCTTTCAGAGAAGCCCTTTTGGGTTTCTTTTGTGTCTCATTGGCCAGGAGCAGGTTATATACCTAACATCATTTGCAGAAAAGGTAGAGAATCACCCAGTGCACCCAAAAGGGAGGACACTAGGGGAAAAAAAGCTCTTGGTAGCATAGAAGAGGGGAGTAGCTGTTAGACAGGAAACCAATTCTGTGTGTTCCAGGTAGATTATGCATCGTAGGTTATGCAATATAGGTGACGATGAACACCCACACTGAAAGGAAGATCATTGCCCTACATAAAATAGTTGGTGAATGAATGTGCATTCATGTGTATTAAGTTAAAATATAAAAATGTTTATCTTATATGTGCTCTATTTTAACTGACTTTTACTGACCCACTAATCCTGATCACAGCAGATGAAACAGTTCCTAATATACTTACTGTACTTAATTGTATCTTTTATCATAGGCAACGCAGAGTCTCATACACGATGCGTAGTTAATAGTTGTTAACAGCAGTGATGATTTTACATATTTGATATAATAGGAACTCAATCAGTGCTTACTGATAGATGAGGAATGTTATGCACGACTATTAAGTGGCGTTCTCCCACCTAGGAAATCATACCGAGTGCCAAGAAAATGTCTATTCTACTTCAAATGTTAAAACCTTTTTACCTTTAAGATGGTTATTCCTATTACGAATTTTGAAAGCTAATGGTGACCAAAAAAAAAGGGCTCTATGTTTATCAAGCCATCTACTTTTCCTCCTGGGAACATGGAAAAACGATTTTTCCCAGCCCCCTGGCATCTAGAAGAAGGCTTATGATTATTTTTGGCCAAGGAAATATCAACAGAAAACACTGGCCCCAAGTCTTGGCCTCAAAAATCTTCTAGGACTTTTATGCAAACACCTTTTCTCTCCCCTTGTCATCTGTAGATCTGAAGCAGAGAAACAGTGGAGGACTCCAAGGTCCAAGGGTCTGACAGTCACCACAAGCCAAGCATCCTATTATTAAGCTCTTTTACTAAGCTCATGAATGAGATGGTGTGGTTATTACAGCAGTTAGCACCTACGCATGGATAGAATAATGAAATAGGAATGGCTGGAGCCCTAACTGTGAAGTCCAGGACACTGGCTTTTAGTCTGTGTCTCTCCACCCACTTTTCTGAAAATTTGCCTTCCCCCTCCAACTTTTAATCTCTTACTTTGTATATTTCACTCCAAGCACTTAAAAACATTTATGTTGTAAAATAGATAGCTAGTAGGAAGCAGCTGCATACCACGGGGGAGATCAGCTCAGGGCTTTGTGACCACGTAGAGGGGTGGGATAGGGAGGGTGGGAGGGAGACACAAGAGGGAGGAGATATATGTGTATGTATAGCTGATTCACTTTGTTATAGAGCAGAAACTAGCACACCATTGTGAAGCAATTATACTCCAACAAAGATGTTAAAAAAACACAACATTTATGTTGCTATGCTGAGAAAAGAATCCATCTGATATTTGCAACCACTCTAAATTGCAAAGAACTTAATTGGGTTGCCCTCTTCCATGTGCATTTGCA
>RJWK010011413.1:0-42017 GCA_004363435.1 Platanista minor | reverse complement strand
AAAAAAAAAAAAAAAAAAAGATGGAGTCTTATGTAACATAATGTGGTCATGGGAGGGCCATGCCCACTTCTTTGTCATACCTTGTTGGTTAGAAGTCACAGGTTCTACCTACACTCAAGGGGAGAAGATTATACAAGAGAGTGAGTCATTGAGGGTCATCATAGGGTGTGTCTGCCAGAGTTAGATACAGATAGATAAATGGACAGATGGATGGGTAGGTGAGTGAACGGGTAGATGGATGGATGGATGGATAAATAGAGATGATAGATACATAGCTAGATACATAGGAGTTTATTCAAATGAAAAGTAACTGAGAAGACTTGAAAATATGTTATATTGCTACTATCAATAAATATGTGGATGTCTGTTCCTTACAGAGCAAAAATAAAGCTAACAGAAGAAGGGTGCAGGTAAACACAATTTCTTAACTGTATAAAAAAAACTCTCTGAAAATCCAGTGTCCAGAGAGGGAAGGAAGGGGTGGTCTGAGGAAGGACCAAGTTCTCTATTCCTCAGGTGTTTATGGAGAGGTCATAGGGACACTCAGTGCTGCCTCTGCTATTGTGATGCTGAGAAGGATCTCAGCAATCATTCATGGTTGGTCCTAATGGCCCCAAGTCGCTTCCAGCTCTGGGTACCAATTACTCTTGGGCTTCGTAGCTCCAAAGCTTTGAAATGGATTTTTTCAAAAATAAAGAAAAAAATTTTAAGAAGGTGGGTATAGAGGGAACATATCTCAGCATAATAAAAACCATTTTTGACAAACCCACAGCTAACATAACACTCAATGGTGAAAAGCTGAAAGTCTCCCTGCTAAAATCAGGAACAAGACAAGGATGCACACTCTCACCACTTCTATCTAACATAGTATAGGAAGTCCTAGCCACGGCAGTTAGACAAGAAATAGAAGTGAAAGGTATCCAAATCAGAAGGGAAGAGGTAAAACTGTCACTATTTACAGATGACATGACACACTACATAGAGAACCCTAAAGTCACCCCCACAAAAACTATTAGAACTAATAAATCATTTCAGCAAGGTAGCAGGATACAAGATTAAAATACAGGAATTTGTTGCATTTCTATACACTTATAATGAAAAATCAGAAAGGGAAAGTTTTTTAAAACTCCCATTTAAAATCTCATCACACACAAAAAATAAAGAAAGAAAGAAAGAAAGAAAAGAAAAGAAAAGGGCTTCCCTGGTGGCGCAGTGGTTGAGAGTCCGCCTGCCGATGCAGGGGACACGGGTTCGTGCCCCAGTCCGGGAAGATCCCACATGCCGTGGAGCGGCTGGGCCCGTGAACCATGGCTACTGAGCCTGCGCGTCCGGAGCCTGTGCTCCGCAACGGGAGAGGCCACAACAGTGAGAGGCCCGCGTACCGCAAAAAAAAAAAAAAAAAAAACCTAGGAATAAACTTCACCAAGGAGATTAAAGACCTATACACTGAAAACTATAAAACATTGATAAAGGAAATTGAATATGATTCAAAGAAATGGAAAGCTATCCCATGTTTTTGGATTGGAAGAAATAATATTGTTAAAATGGCCATACTACCCACAGAAATCTACAGATTTAATGCAACCCCTATCAAAAGACCCATGACATTTTTTTTTACAGAACTAGAAAAGAATAATCCTAAAATTTATATGGAACCACAAAAGACTCAGAATTGTCAAAGAAATCCTGAGAAAAAAGAACAAACCTGGAGGTATAACCCTTCCAGACTTCAGACTATACGACAAAGCTATGGTAATCAAAACAGTGTGGTATTGGCACCAAAAATATACACACAGATCAACAGAACAGAATAGAGAGCCCAGAAATAAACCCATGTACTTAAGTTCAATTAATCTGCAACAAAGGGGGCAAGAATATACAATGGAGAAAAGACAGTCTCTTCAACAAGCAGTGTTGGGAAAGCTGGACGGCTACATGTAAAAACAATGATACTAGAATATTCCTTCACACCACATACAAAATAAATTCAAAATGGTTTAAAGACCTAAATGTAAGACATGACACCACAAAACTCCTAGAAGAGAGCATAGGCAAAACATTCTTTAACATAAATCATACAAAAGACTGATTTTCCTAAATCAGTCTCCTAAAGCAAAAGAAATAAAAGCAAAAATAAACAATCAGGACCTAATCAAACTTACATACCAGATGGCAAAACCACACCAGCAGCTACAGAGGACAACCTGGCAACTGAGCTGCCATAGTCTCTTTCATCTGCTTCAGAACAGCATGTTTTCAGGGAAGACAGAGGAAGTCAAGTTCTCCGACCTGGAGCAGGATTTCCTGGACTCAAAGCCGTTCTCCTGTCCTGGGGATTCATCCTTCCTGCACCCCCTTCTGAATGGCTGCGTGGGGATGGCAACACCCCTGCTCAGGGCTGCTGGGACAAGTAAGTGGGCCCCAACAAGCATCCTCATCGAACGCTAGTTTCCTTCTTTCCCTCCCCCCGTACCCTCCACCTCTCTGGGAAGAAAGCTCCTCAATGGATTGAAATCTCTTCTTATCTGTGTGGGTGTCTCTCTGACCCACAGCCCACCCCCTGCAGACATTACACAGGTGGGGAAGGAGCCAGAGGCCCAAGAGCATCACTCTGAGTCCACAGGGCCTTCTGCACTTCAGACCCACACTGGGGGTCCACCGTGGCCAGCTGGTTGGGGGAAGGCCAACGGGCAGCTCTAAAATAACGGATGGAGTAGACATGAGTGAGGACAGAGGAATAATAATGGAGCTGTGGAAGACAATTTGGCCTTTTTTCACACTTTGGTAGTGTAAATCCGCACTGCCCCTTTGATCACAAGAGAGCCCCAGGAGCAGAGAATCCATTCCCACAGCAGGTGGCAGCCCCTCTCTTCAGTGGCAGTGAAACCAATGCAGTGGCTCGCCAACAGCCCCCGGCAAGAGTAGGGACAGGATGGGAGACATCAGAGTTCACACGCGTGGCAAAAGTAGGTATTATTTTGTGAAACTTTGGATATATGGTCCTGGCATGGGATGTAAACTTTATTTCTCACCATGGATGCAGTGAAACGCTTTGAGGTCACAGGAAGGGAGGTGTTGACACCTGTCTTCACAGGACCTGGGCAAGAGCCAGACAAGCGCGCGCATGGAGTCCAGGGGAACACACAGAGCCATCTTTCACCGGCTATCAACACGACCTCCAAACCGCACCTAGCCCAGGGGGCTCGGCCGGCTCTCCAGCCCGCCGTCCATCAGGCCTTGCCGTTCTGGCGGGTGATAAGCGGAGGGTGGGCTGTTTCTGTGGCTCTCCGCAGCCAAAGCTCCCAGGTCTGCACCTCCCCGGGCACCTCCACAGCTCTGGAGACCTTGTCCCAGTTTGGGGAAATGTTCGCGACTGTTCAGGAGAATTAAGAGAGAGTGAGAGAGCCTATGGGCTTGGCATGCTACAAGATGTCTGGAAGGATGGAGGCCCAAGAAATTCTTAGCTTTAGTGGTCCGCCTCTGCAGAGGGGCTGGGGGCTGAGACCTCAGCCATACGGGGCTCAGTCACAGGTCATCCATGGTCTATGCTGGGAGTGCTGGTGGGGGCCCGTCTTTGGGTAGCAATTTGGCAATAATTACCAAAATATAAATACACATAATTCCACTTTTAGAAAGTCATCTCACAGGACACCCTCCATTGGTGGTTGGTGAAATGAACAACAGAGTATCCTGGAGCATCGTTTGCAACAGCAAAGCAGGACAGACTCCGCAGAGGGAGATGGAGTGAGTGCCTTACAGCATCTCTGCCATGGGACGCTGCCAGCTGGCCGGACTTAGCCCTACACGGGCTGAGAAGGGAGGATCTGCAGGGATATTTTAAGTGAAAAAAGTGAAATGCTGTACAGTGTGTATAGTATGATCCTATTGGTATTTTTATAGGTATAACCCTGAATGTATGCTTAGAGAATTTCTGGCTTGCCCAGAAAGACACGTGCAGTTAATAAGAAGGGGTCTGGTGTCTGGAATGTGCTGCCCCGTTTGCATTTTTCACCGGGGAAAACAAGCATGTGAAACAGCAGTGTTAAGTGTACTGTCTGCTTTTGCTTGCTGTATAAGATAACATTTGTATAAACAAAAGACTACTGAAGCTTAACAAGAGATGCAGTGAAACCAGGACTAAATCGATACTGTTGAAGCCCTGTTATATAAGGGGGAAGTTTGCCGGGCTCTGTACTGAGTAAGAATTCTGGTTGCACACTGAACAGTGAATAAATGGTTATTGAAAATAGCAGCGAAAATGTCCTCCGTTCGCTCCTGCAGCTCGGTTCATTTCACAGGGGGATGAGAGACATCCGAGGACTAGTAAAAGGGTCAGACAACAGTTTACAGAAAAGACCCATCCTGTGTTTTCCTTTATGCCTTAATTCCATAACTCAACCTCACCCTGGGCCCCAGCTGCTTATTTTGATTAAATCAGTGGGCAACTGTGTTAACATCCCTTTGGGACACTGATGCTCCAGCCTATGCATGCTGGAGAATTAATAAACACCACGCAAAAATAGGCTGCCTTAAAATGTGTGCATTGTCCCCTAACACACGGCCAGGGACAGATCAGGCTCCCCACAGGGTGGATGGGGCAGTGGGGGTGGGTGGCACCGGGAGAGTGTGTGAAAGTGGGCGAGGCAGGAAGAGGACCCATCTCCTCTTCATCCCGAGCGCATCCCAGAATCTGTCCCTTTGTGGGAGGGCGACCAGAGGACACAGGACAGAGCTCAGGGCATTTTCAAAAGGAAAAGTGGGAGGAAGGGGATGGAGGAAGAAGGGTGGAGAAAGAAATAGAAAGAGGGGAGGAAGGAGGGCTGCAGACTCTGGAACTGTCTGTGCATCCACCACTGCCACAGCCTCGAGAAGGGAAAAGGCAGGGCTTGGAAAGGAGGGAGAGATGGTCACAGATGAAGCGGAAAGGAAGAGAAGCTGAGAATAAACTGGGCGTGACGCTCTAAAGAGGCTGATGCTGGTATTGCAACCAGCACAGGAAGACAAGGACCGATGTGCTCCTGGCTCCCCAGTCCTCTGGCTCCCCGTACCTGGCTACCCACACGCTGCAGGAAGCATTTTAGAACCACTGTGCTTCACAGGTTCTTGCAGCTCCAGACTCAGGAATCACCCCACCTCAGAGGACCAGGGTGGACAGACCTTCCTGCCTCTCTAGCCATCTCACGCCTCTTGGCTGCAGCAGCATCTGGACCCCTGATTTGGCACTACACAGGCAGGGCGAAGGCGAAACCAGCAGGGGGAGGCCGTGGCATGGGCCTGGGGCAAGGCATGTGCCAGGCCTCTCACATGCAGCTCCGGGACGCAAGGAGAGATGGGCCATGGACTCCAACTCTGCTCTTGAAAATTTATCATCGATATTATCTCCCACGTGCCCAGAGTGACCCCGTGGAAGTTCGAGTCCCGATCCTTCTTGTTCCAAACTCTGTCTAGACAGTGGGATGTAATGCTGCTTCATACCTTATACCTTTGGGCTCTTAATGTGAAAGTCCCCACATGCTCGCCAAATGAACTCAACTTAAAAACACTCACAGCCCTGTGTCTGGGATCCGAATTTACTTATATGAAATTTAAAGTTGTAGCCTTAAGTTACCCCTACAAAGTAAGTTTCTGCAGGAAAGGATCAACATTAAGCACCCAGTGTATGGGGATCCAGGTCGCCCTTTGCTCTGAAAGTGTCAGAGCGGGTCCTGTAGGTTATCTGACTCCCATTTCCAGTTACCTCCCTTCTTGCCTGCCTCTGTTCTAAAGGCTGTGTAAGCTAAGATGCAGATCACCTGCCACCTTTGTTGTTAGGGACAGCCATGAGACACTATTCCAGCCAGTGAGGTGTGGGCAGAAGTCCCTGAGGGATACAGCCCTTCTAGAATAAAATGGCAAAGCCTCCACAGGAGAAATCCTTTTGCCCATCACACTTTGCCCTTCCTCTTCTACGTTTACTCTGCCTGGAATGCAGGCATGATACCCAGAGTTTCAGCAGCCATCTTGTGATGTGAAGACAAAGCCATGTGCTAAAAATGGCAGAGGAAAGAGGCAGATCAGTGTGGGTCCTGGTTGATGCTTGTGAACAGCTACAGCTATTCTGGGCAGAAAACTTGGAACTGCTTGTCACAGGAGAAAAAAACAACACCTATCTTTTTTATACTCACTGTTAGTTGAAACTTCCCTAATTTGCAGCCAACCTACATGAAACAGTAGATAAAGGCCAATAAAGATTGTAATAAAATAAAGTTATAATAAGATGAATGTAATAAAATTACACATACATACATATGCATGATTAGTTTTGATGTATATTTAAATTATCAAGTGAGATAGGTATGTAAAATTGTTTTTAAATTTTAAAGTAGTGTTGATATTATCCTGTTATATAAGATTTCTCACCCCTAAATGCCTTTGACATGTCAAAGATAGTGGGAAAAAAATCAATGCTTCTGGATCATTGTGAAAAATCCCAGCCCAGTTGGGACTACCATTCCACAACAAAAATGAAAAAGTGGGGGGCTTCCTTGGTGGCGCAGTGGTTGGGAGTCCGCCTGCCGATGCAGGGGACGCGGGTTCGTGCCCCGGTCCGGGAAGATCCCACATGCCGCGGAGCGGCTGGGCCCGTGAGCCATGGCCGCTGAGCCTGCGCGTCCGGAGCCTGTGCTCCGCAACGGGAGAGGCCACAACAGTGAGAGGCCCACGTACAACAACAACAAAAAAAAAAAAATGAAAAAGTGGAAAAGTTCCCCTGGAAGAGATTCTAACGATCTTGCTTGTCTCGCACACGAGTCCCTTAATCATTGGACAGCAAAAGGTCTTGCAGAATGTAACTCGGTCACAGAAGCCCAAGAAGCCGATCACAGGAGCAGACAGCAAACTGATAAAGTCCAGAGCAGAACAGGGGCCAGGATGCTAGAGAAAACAGAGAGGCGTGTGCAGAAAGCCTGAGCACCCTCAGAGCCCCAGCCGTGAGCAGGGGCAGACCCATCAACCTGCAGCTTTGCCGATTTCTGATTCTGAACCAGACGATGCTATAAATAAGGCCAGGAATAACTATTCCACCAGCGCTTCCCTTGTCTTCTCAGCTTGTGCTTGCTCTGCTGCCGAGCAAGGCTGTCCCCACTTCTGCCTCATTATCCTAATGGCTCCACCATCAAAAAGGATGGGAAGACTGCTCTTGTGAGCCCCACGGTCTGCGCCCACTTCAAGGTCAGTCCAGTCTGTCTCCCTCTTGTCTTGGATTTTGTGTCTTGGCAGGAACAGTTTAAAAGAGAGTTACAAATGACCCGGGCACGGGCTGCGTGAAGCCTGTCTAAGCAGGGAGATGTCTTCGTATCACCAGCCTTCTCACCATCACCACCCTCCCACCCCAACCAGCACTAAGCATCCTGCTTAGGCCGAGTGAGTGTTTGGTGGCGAAAAAATTTGACATTTGCTCTGGGAGCCAAGACGAGCAATCAGACTCAGCAAAATTAAGAGAGAAATAATGAAAGTGAGTGACCCTTTACTGACCGATCACAACTGATTGACTGAGTGCCTGAAAAGCCCTGAGCACTGTCAAGACGAACCACGTCTTAGTCTGTTCCCGGCAGCCGTGACCAGGCACCGCAGAAGGAGAGGCTTAAACAACAGACTTTATTCCTCACAGCTCTGGAGGCTGGACGGCCAAGATCAGGGTGCCTGTGTGCAGCTCGTTCTGGTGGAAACTCTCTTCCTGGCTTGCAGACGGCCGCCTTCTCCCTGTGTTGTGATGACCCGAACAGCTCACAGAGCAGAGTGTTCCCCTCAGTCACCCCTTGGGAAGGACCCGATCGGCAGGTGTAGACACAGGCGTAAAGCACGGGGTCCTGTGTGAAATAAACACTGCAGCTAGAGGCGGCCCTTGAATCCCAGCCGGTCTCCTCCTGCAAGGCCAGCTTGTTTCAAAATTAAATGGACGTGTGCATGGACTTTCTTGGTGTTCACAGCACACTTACCCCAAAAAACAATTCTTTTTAAATGGTTGATTTTTTAAAGTGTTCCTGTGGATGATTAGCCAGAGCTTATGTGTGATGAGCTATAGGGAGAACCCGCACTCACAGCTTAGGAGCCGCCGACCCCGGTGGAAGAAGCCCGCTGTCGGATAAGGCAGTGCAGATTTGGTCCCTTCAGGGATCGCCTGTCACCCTTCCCCTCTTGGGGCACCATGTGAGCATCTCCCAGCGCTGACGCAGCCACAGAGACCGTGGATGCCCTTCAAGGACCTCCCCCAGACCCCTCGCCCCTGCAGCTCCCACACGTTTGTCACGCACACAAGGCACTCCCAGCTGTGTGTGTGCGCGTGTGTGTGTGTGTGTGTGTGTGTGTGTGTCAAGGCCATCTGCAAGGCATCCTACTTTCTCGGGTTTGTAACTTCCACTGTCACCCACAATATTTCTTCCTTATCGCCAAGCCAAAAGGCCTGTGACCACTTTTTCCTTTTTTATAAAATTTAACTTTTTTCCTTTCAAAAAGCAGAAAAGGATCTTATGACAAGCAAGAAGACAAATCTGGCTTCTGCGTCTCCGTGGACGCGCGTGATTTTAGTGTCTTCGTCAGCCCCGGATCTTCGACTCTCAGTTCATGACCGGCCTCCACTGGGAAGAAGGAACCAGACATTTACAGGGGGAGGCAGCTGGGCCCTGGGCAGATCGGGGAGAATGAACACGGCAGCCCCTGGGTCAGCAAAGCCAGGGCCTCGATGGCCAGACCTGCCTAATAGGGCAGAGTAGTGGGTGCAAAACGGTGGATTCCAAAGATCTGTTTCTCAGGCGCTGCAAATTCGACATTATTTGGAAAAAGAGTCCTTGCAGATGTAGTTAAGAATCATGAGACGAGACCATCCTGGATTTTCCAGGCGGCCTTAAGTCCAATGATAAATGTCGTTACAAGAGATACAGAGAAGATGGCCACGTGAAGACTGAGGCAGAGACCAGGGTGAAGCTGCCATCAGCCCAGGCACAGCTGGAGCCTCCAGAAGCTGGAAGAGGCAGGAAGGATCCTCCCCTGGAGCCCTGGGAGAGAGCGTGGCCCTGCCTACACCTTGATTTTAGACTTCCAGAAATCAGGTGTAAGCCCCGCTCCACCCTTGTTAGCTGGGTGGCCTGAGCAGGCCACCCCGAGCAGGCCACCCCACCTCTCCGTGCCTCAGCTTTCTCATCTGTAAACTACCCCACAGACTTCCTGTGGCGACTGAGTCAACGTGTGTAGCGTGCTTAACCCGTATCTGGTACATAAGTGACAACATTACACATTAATGGAACACTAAGCGCTAAAAATTATTATGTAGGAAGTTCATTGACTGGCCTAGATGTTCGCGGTACACTGAAAGAAAAAAAAAACAGGCCGTTACTAACTCACGTGTACAGGAATAAGTCCACATCTAGCTGTTCATTTGTGTGTGTGTGCGTTTGTAGAAAAACGTCTAGATGGATAAAAGGCACAATATTAACAATAAGGACAGCAATATGTGTGCCTCTCTTAGCTACATTTTTCGGAGTTTTCCGTAATGAACACATGACTGTATTCCCAAAAAGATGCAGGGCACCTACTTCCGCATAAAGGCAGGGCTTAATATTTGCTTTTTCACTTTCTTAACCGCGGGGGCAGCATAGGTAACGAGAATAGTGACTTTTATTTTTTTATTTTGTTATTTTTTTAGGAGCGGTAGTCCAGGAGCTAGTGATTGTGGGTCTTTAGAGCAGGGGTCCCCAACCCCGGAGCCACAGACTGGTACCAGTCCCTGGCCTGTTAGAAACTGGGCTGCACAGCAGGAGGTGAGCAGCCAGTGAACGAATGAGGGAAGCTTCATCTGTATTTACAGCTGCTCCCCATCACTCGCATTACCGCCTGAGCTCCGCCTCCTGTCAGATCAGAGGCAGCACCAGATTCTCACAGGAGCTCAAACTCTACTGTGAACTGCGCATGTGAAGGTTCTAGGTTGCTCGCTCCTTGTAAGAATCCAATGCCTGACGATCTGAGGTGGAGCTGAGGCTGAGGCTGGGCGCTGGGGAGCAGCTGCAAATACAGATATCATTAGCAGAGAGGTTTGACTGCACGAGACCATAATAAATCAATTGCTTGCAGACTCATATCAAAACCCCATCAGTGAGTGGCTAGTGAAAACAAGCTCAGGGCTCCCACTGATTCTGCATTATGGTGAGTTGTATAATTATTTCATTGTAATAATAATAAAGTACACAATAAATGTAATGCGCTTGAATCATCCCAAAACCATCCCCCCAACTCCAGTCCATGGAAAAACTGTCTTCCACAAAACCAGTACCTGGTGCCAAAAATGTTGGGGACCACTGCTTTAGAGTATTCAACTGGCCCATTAAGGAAGTAGGGGTCCAGAGTAGGGTAGACAACCCCAGACAAGAGTAATTTGTTTTGTTTAATTTTATTTTTTTAATTTATTTTTATTTTTTATTTTTAACATCTTTATTGGAGTATAATTGCTTTACAATGGTGTTAGTTTCTGCTTTATAACAAAGTGAATCAATTATACGTATACATATATTCCCATATCTCCTCCCTCTTGCATCTCCCTCCCTCCCACCCTCCCCATCCCACCCATCCAGGTGATCACAGAGCACCGAGCTGATCTCCCTGTGCTATGCGGCTGCTTCCCACTAGCTATCTATTTTACGTTTGGTAGTGTACATATGTCCACGCCACTCTCTCACTTTGTCACAGCTTACCCCTCCCCCTCCCCATATCCTCAAGTCCATTCTCTAGTAGGTCTGTGTCTTTATTCCTGTCCTGCCCCCAGGCCCTTCACGACACTTCTTTTTTTCTTAGAGTCCATATATATTTGTTAGCATACGGTATTTGTCTTTCTCTTTCTGACTTACTTCACTCTGTATGACAGACTCTAGGTCCAGAGAATAGTGACTTTTAAAGCTCAGGCCCGGGCTTCCCTGGTGGCGCAGTGGTTGGGGGTCTGCCTGCCGATGCAGGGGACACAGGTTTGTGCCCCGGTCCGGGAAGATCCCACATGCCGCGGAGCGGCTGGGCCCATGAGCCGTGGCCTCTGAGCCTGCCCGTCCGGAGCCTGTGCTCCGCAACGGGAGAGGCCACAGCAGTGAGAGGCCCGCGTACCGCAAAAAATAAAAGCTCAGGCCCCAGGACCCACCTCTTGGTGCCATAGCGATGTAGCTGTGCGTTGAAAATCACTGGGCTTTCAGGTTGGTTGGTTGGTTGATCAGTGTTTTGGGGAAGTGCAGGCAGGGATGACTTCAAAATCGAAGGAGGAATTTGCAACTAACTAGGCGTCATGGATGAGCAGGGGTGACGTAAAGAGAAGCAGCCCATGAAAATGGTTGCTATTGCACCAGGATGACTCCAACAATCATTGCTTTAACTGAAATGAGGCCCTTGAGAGGAGGGGTCAAAGGGCCAAGGGAAGGGGCAGTGAGGTCAAGTGTGCACAGCCTGAGTCTAGGATGCGGTCTTGGACCTTCCAGTGAAATCTAAAGGCCGTGGGCAGTTACGCTCAACACGCCACCTTCACCATGAGTCTGCAAGAAGGCCGCCTGCAGACCTTTCACGTGAGTCACACGATGTCCGTTCTGAGCGGGGACTGCTCAGTCACCTCAAGAGGACTTGAAAGTGGTTGGCACTTGCAGTGAATACTAATGCCAGGTCTGGTGCAAAATGGAGACAAAGCCATAAACTTAGGGGAATGTACTGTGACGTCCCAGCATCTTTTGGGGGCTCCACTGCAGAGGCAACGTCAAATGCGCTGAAGAGTTGTTGACGAGTCCCAAGGCTTCCCCCCAACACACCCTAACTTGTACTGAAAAGATGGAGGGACATTCCAGAGTGACCGGCTCCGGCGACCCCTGCCCCTGCTGGGCCTGGCTCAGCAGGCCCCCAGGCTGGGGGGCTTTGCATCGTCACTGGCTACTTGATCAGCACCTCCACTCATCGACGGCAGCCGTTCTTCTCAGGGCTGAGAAACAGCTGAAAACTGCCTGATTCTCAGGCCCCGGATGTGCACAACAGCTGCCCTTTGCCAGCTACATCCTGCAAGTTTCAGAACCCAGAGGGGAATTACAGACACCTGTGGACCCACCAGGCACCCAGGCAGAGGGAATGGAAATACACCCTCCGAGAAGGCTGGGGAGAAGGGCCACGTCTGGGTCACGCACGATGTTTTAAGACAGAGGACAAGGGATGGTCTGGAGTAATCAGGTCACTGCTGGCACTGCAAAGTATGTCTTCTACGCAGTCATCGGAACAGAGTGGGTCAGAACACGCTCTGGACAGTCGGGCTGCATGTAACATGCCGCTCCCTGCACATCAGCTGTGACTTCTGGCTCTGTCATACGGTAACAGTTCTTGCAGCTCTGGGGACTGGGGGGAGGACTAACTGAGTTGTCCCGTGGGCACAGGGGTTAGGAAGGGCTTTGAGCCCGGCCCCCTACAGCCCACATGCAGCTGTTAACAGGGTGGTCAGAAGAGGCAAAGCCAACGCAGGAGAGGAACCTCTGGGTCCAGGGTCTACTGGCTGGGGCAGCCCTCATCTAGAGGAAACCACACCTGGGATGGGAATCCTTTTCTGGTGATGTTTTAGAGAGAACAGAACTACTGACAACAAGGTAGCAACTTCCTAAGGGGCCTGGCCCCCAACTCCTAGCAAATAAGACTCCCTTGGGGAGCAAGGGCACACACGAGCCCCCGTCCCTGGGAAGGGGTCAGCGGAGAACGCTGCGAGCTGGGCTCTGACCCTCACTTCACTCGGCCACGCCCGCGGCCTCACCGGACACAGGCCAGTCAGCGGAGCCCGCACCATGCCCACTGTCACACACCGATGAGACTGAAGTCGCTAACTGTGGGTCTTGGCTCTAAGGGGTCCAGAATCACTGGGGCCAGTAAATCAACAACACGGGTTCCAGGGCCCCAGCCCAAAGCCTCTACCCAACAGGTCTGAATTGGACCCACCTTTCTGATGAACTAGTCCAGGTCATTCCGATGCCGTGGTCTGCGGTGACCCTCGAGAAACACTGCACTGGGGCCTGCGGCTCAAAGTCAGCCCGCAGGTGCGGCGACAGCACTGCCCAAGTTCACCAGCCACGCAGCCTCCCAAGGCCCGCCCGGCCCTGGAGACTCCGAAGGCGCAGCTGTCCCCGCCATCTGGCAGCCCCCTCAGGCGGATACACGGGGCCCCAGGATGGGCTGGGGGGCGCATTCCTGAACTATGTCAATATGTCTGCAATGTCCTCTGTGAAAGAGGCCACAGGGAAATCAGAATCCTGCATTTCACTTTGGATTTTCCTGTCTAAATGCCTGCAAAACAAACTTCACCAATATCCCTCACTTTAGGGAAGTGACAATTGTTTACGAGATACAAGATACTATACTATGAAAATGTTACAGAAATAATTACATGGAACAAGTCTTATAAGTACTTAAAGACTTTATTATATTAGACTAACTGAAATCTATGGAAACACAGTTCCATTGAACACATTCTTTCGTTTTCTTGTTTTTTGTTTTTTGCAGTACGCGGGCCTCTCACTGTTGCGGCCGCTCCCGTTGCAGAGCACAGGCTCCGGACGCGCAGGCTCAGCGGCCATGGCTCACGGGCCCAGCCGCTCCGCGGCATGTGGGATCTTCCCGGACCGGGGCATGAACCCATGTCCCCTGTATCGGCAGGTGGACTCTCAACCACTGTGCCACCAGGGAAGCCCCCATTGAACACATTCTTTATGCACTATACTTAAAAATATAAAATACAAAACGAATTTAAAGTACTTATATTAAACCAAGTTTTCCTTTTGTTTTTTTGTTTAGCTTTCTTTGACACCATAAAAGAAGGAAAGGAAAAAAAAAAGAACAGAAAGAGTATATTAAAAGAAAACTATTAGGTAGAATTTTTTTAAACTTTTACTTTACCTATCATATTTAGTATTTCCAAGACTATTTGGCCATGGAGAATCATACACATCACACTCAAAGTTGTGTGATCACTAGTCCCCTGAGAGCTAGAGGACCAAAGAGAGCACGTCAGGGAGAGGGGGCAGCTGGAGGCACAGCCCCGCACGCCCTCCAGGCCCTGCCGTCCCCAGAGGCCAACGATGAGGACAAGGTGGCGGGAGGATGGGCCCAGGAAACAGCATCGGTGCCACTCAGTCAAGGCTGCCTGAAGGTCACGGCCACTCGTGCAGGGCTAGGAGGATCTTCAGACAGACGGAGAAGGGAGTTAGGAAGGAGGATGGTCTTCCCCCCGGATGCTCCGGTACTTAGCCATGTCCTCAGGAAATACTTTAGAGAGTTCTTGAATCAACAGGCTTTTAAATTTCTAAGAAGAAAAATATACACGGTCAAGATGTTTTTGCTTGTGACCCATCACCCAAGTTAAAGACGACGCCCCACCAGAGCCTCAAACTCAAAAGAGAAACTGGGCTTTCCCTGCACTGTCTGCTCATCTCCCTGGATGCCACACCTGCCAAACCGCAGCAGGTAACTGCTTGCAACTACGCTGCAGGTACATCAGGTACATGGAGAACTACCTGAAAGAGGAATGTTCATTCAAAGACTACTTCTTCCCTCCTGCCTCAAATGACAAGGAGCCCTCTCGGCAGAGCCAGCCACTCAGGTGGAAATGATTAGAGCACGTGTAACAGGAGTCTTCAAGTAATAATTAAGCAATTATTAATTCGAACCACATCAAACCCATTGTGTGCAAACAGCTCTCAATCAAAGCTTTCAGAGCACCTAGAAACCTGTCTTCTCCAAATACCATGCTCCTTGAGCCTTCGTATCAGCATAACGTTTGTTTCAATCCAATCTTAAAAGTAGCTAAAATATCTGCCAGCATCTCAAAACCCTTTCTTATAAGCTGTACAGAAAAGCAGCACCGCAGATATAAACAAAGAAATGGTTCTTACATAGGTCAGGAACACATCCTCAAAGGAGGTTACATGCCAACCCTACAGAGAACACTTAAGACAGAACTCGTGCAAGTTTAATCACTCGACCCACCAGGCATACAAACTGCACCGTGAGACCTTCACAATCTCATGAGAGGAAATGACACCAAGAGGCAACAGAAAGGGGTGCAAACTGAACAAATGGCACGGTCGCTAGCGTCACCGCCGACAGGCCATCTCCAGGCGCAAAGGCAGGGAGACGAACAGGAGCGCGGGCAGCCGGGGGCACATCACCCTGCGGCCACGGCCCTGTTCTTAAGAGGAAGGGCTGGGCTGTTTCTGCCTGTCGTCCACTGAGCTGGACGACCCAGCTCGCCTGCAGACTGGCCCAAAGGATCCCAGCTGGCTCTCGACCAAAGAGCTATCGTGCCCCAGAGGTGATGCTCAGTTCAAGAGCAACTCAATCCCAAGCTGGCAAAGCAGAAATGAGGCCGGGGGCACCACACTAACCCTCACAGCAAAGCCACCTCCAGGGCAGGCCACCTGAGGTTAGCACAGATCCCTGGGGTCCAGGCAGCGTGAGACGGGCCTGTCACGGCAGTCCCGTCACCACCTCTCTGCCGGCCCCTCGCCTCGCCAGCGCGCCCTCCACGTGGCCATCCCCGCGAACAGCAGACATCGAGCAGGCACCTGTGCCCTGGGCAGCAGAGGGAACACAACACTTGTGCCCCTCGCATCCTGGAGCTTACGCTGCAGCAGGGGACATGGGACAGAGACAGAAGGGCCGATCCTTATCAGCCACGGCTGGTCCACAAGGCCTCTCGGAGGAGGTGACACGCTGACCAGGGAGGACGGGCAGTGGGCAGAGGACGTGCAGGAGTCCCAGCAGAGGAGACGGCCGGGGAATGGACAGGAAGGAGACGGGCTAGTGAATTCCAGAAACGCAACTGAGGCCAGCGCTGCCGGGCCAGAATGAAGAACGGGGGTGGAGAGGCAGGAGGGCTCGCTGTCTGAAGCCAACAGGAAGGGGTGGCACCGCCCACCTAAAGGAAAACCACACACACACACCCCGCCCCAAAGGAAACACACACACACACACACACACACACCCCGCCCCCAGCCACACAGAGAGTCAATGTAGGTAAGAAAACACTCCATATACCACGTTCAAGATGCAGAGTTTTCTCAATCCCATCAAAGCAAGAAACAGAAAGAGCAGGGCCTCAGTGGAGAACAGGGCGTGCGGTACAAAGGGGTCTGGAGTCGGAAGCTGGAGGCGACCATCAGAGAAAGAGAAGTCAAGGAGATTCGGCAGCCCTTAAACCACAGACGCACAGTCACAGAAAAAGGCCGAACAGAAGGACTCAGAAAGCACCAAAGGGCAACCTGGAGATACTAAAATCTTAAAGATGGAAACAAGCAGTTAGCCAACAACAAACACCACCACAAAACTTAACCCAGACTTCCGTAACAGGGAGGCTAGCCACGTCGCTACACTTATTACGCTACCACATGGCTTGCTAATATTTAATTTTATTACCCATTACGCACTTCAGAAATCTCCATTGTGTAATGTGCACTCCTTGCTGTTCTGACATTATCTTCTGTTTACAAGAACCTTACCTTCATTGTGTCAATCTTGCCTTTAACTTGTTCATTTTTAGCCAGAGCCCTCTCCAGGCACTCTTTGGTATAGAGTTGGGGATTTCGACCTTGATCTATGTATCTGGAAACATGAAACATCTCAATTAACATTCATGGCTGATAGCTCCTCTCACAGTTTTCTTATGGGGAAAAAACAAAGGTAGCGATCTGTAACCTCACACGGCCCTGTTTAGAAGAAGCTGTGTCCAGGAACCAGGTGAATTAGGATTCCTTCAGTTATACAAGTATACATGACTTGCACTCATATTACTCCTAATAATATGAATGACTCATGAAATCAAGTAACAATCACTTATAAACCAAGCAAGCTTCACAGCCACACCAGTTCACATTTTTAGCACTTCTGTTTTTCGAAAGGTTTCATGGCCAACCACACCTTTTTATCCTCACAACAACCTGTAAGGTCAGGCAGCTCTTGACAAGAGAGAACTAAGTGTGGGCCAGAGCTTCAGGCCTGAGCAACACGAGGAGCCCGCCGAGGTGCAACCCAGTAGGCCCACCCCATCCTCTGCAGAGGAGCCTCGGGGCTGCAGGATCGGTGAGGGGAGAGCAGCAAGCAGGAGGGCGCTGGCTTCGCCTCGCCTGTCCTGAGGTTAGTTTGCCAACTGGAGAGGGGGGGATGGTACACTACTTTCCTAAAAATACCTAAGTAACTTAAATTTAACAGAGACAGATTCTCCCCAATTATTTCTTAGCAGTATAAAACTGTTCCGTGAAATGTGCAACACGTGTCCCCAAAACGTCTTCATCATCCCAAAGATTTCATTAAGTGTACCGCCTAGATGAATATCCACATTTTACCTGCGGAAGGCCAGCTGCCTACTTCTGCACCTTGAAGACCTTCGCATCATCCAGCTAGACTGAATCACTCATTACAAAGAAACAAAAACCACCACCACTACACTAAGTCTGATTTATGCACTTTTATGCTTCAGTTAAAAAAAAAATTGTCACTTCAGATTAAAGACACTGTTAGGTTGCTGTTAATGGCATAAAAACTGGCTTTTAATTATGACAGATAGAGAAATACTAATAAATCAAAAGTTCTAGAAATCCCATTTTATTGTGATGTATTTGAAACGATGGAATGAAAAAAGCAACATTCTGGTTAAATCCTAAGCAAAATCCATCCATTTCTGGGGGGAAAAAAAAACCCCAACAGGCCCAAATGTCCTAAATAAACAACCCCTTTCAACAGTGAGGTCGTTTGGATCGGGCTCTTCTTTGAAGACTCGAGGGTTGACTCCCACTTCTGCCAACTTGCCAACCCCAAGCACCGGGCAGAAGGGCCGAGGTTTACATTGGTGTCTCTGCTCCAGACGCAGTCGGCGTGCCTGAGAATGGGCCTGGAGACCCTTCTGCATCGGCACAGACTGACCGACAGCTCAGATCTGCTGCTTGCTGGGCGCTGAGAGGCGCCGCCATCCCAAGTCCCCACGTGGGTCTCCGCTGTCCCTGCACCCACCAGCTCTGGCTGTGCTGGCTGAGGCCTTGCTGCCCCGCCTCTTCAGCGGTCTTCCGCACCTGTCTCCCCCTCACTTGCTCCAGAAGCCAGTAGTTCCTTGGCATCTGTCAATATACTCATCCCCCACACTCGTGACCAGAAGGGCTCTAATGAGGACACTTAAGGAAGGGAAGTCAGCCTCTACCTTGCCACACTTCACGAGCAGGAGTCTACAGCTGCAACACACGCACAAGACAGACCTGCGCTCCCACCTGGGGACACGTGACACCTTGGCCAGCAGGTGAGGACAGAGCTGAGACCGGGAAAACTGCAGCCTATGTGTCCTGACTTGGTGGCCAGCTGACGAGCTGTGCTGTAACTGGGACATTCACCTCTGACCTTCGGGGATGTAAAAAGGTAACTTTTCCTTTTACTGTTCAAGGAACTCTAGTGATTTACATTTGCAGTTTTACTGCAAAAAGCCCCAGAATATTCTTGCTGTTCCAAGCCAGCTCCGGGAGGGAGGCTGCTTGGCCCAGAGAATTGGCCCTGGTCAACACAAGTCCAGAACTTGAAACTAAAAATAGAGCTGTCGGGCTTCCCTGGTGGCGCAGTGGTTGAGAGTCCGCCTGCCGATGCAGGGGACACGGGTTCGTGCCCCGGTCCGGGAAGATCCCATGTGCCGCGGAGGGGCTGGGCCCGTGAGCCATGGCCGCTAAGCCTGCGCGTCCGGAGCCTGTGCTCCGCCACGGGAGAGGCCACAGCAGTGAGAGGACTATGTACTGCAATAAATAAATAAATAAATAAATAAAATAAAAATAGAGCTGTCATATGATCCAGCAGTCCCACTCCTGGGCACATACACAGACAAAACTATAATTCAAAAAGATACACACACCAAAAACAAAAATAAAAAATATATATACACACACCGCTATGTTCACAGCAACACTATTTACAGTAGCCAAGACACGGAAACAATCTAAGTGTCCATCCACAGATGAATGGATAAAGATGTGGTGTGTATATATACACAATGGAATACTACTCAGCCATAAAAAAGAATGAAATAATGCCATTTACAGCAACGTGGATGGACCTACAGATTACCATACTAAGTCAGAAAGACAAATATCACAAGCTATCACTTATACGTGGAATCTAAAACACGACACAAATGAACATATCTATGAAATAAAGAGACTCACAGACATAGAGAACAGATTTGTGGTTGCCAAGGGGAAGGGGGGTGGGAGAGGGATGGAGTGAGAGTTTGGGGTTAGTAGACGCTAATACAGGATGGATCAACAAGGTCCTACTGTGTAGCACAGGGAACTATATTCAATATCCTGTGATACACCATAATGGAAAAGAATATGGAAAAGAATATATATATGTATAGCTGAATCACTTTGCCGTACAGCAGAAATTAACACAACATTGTAAGTCAACTATACTTCAATTAAAAAAAAAAAAAAAAAAGTCAAGAATTTTAGTCTCAGCTCTGACACTGACTAGCTAAACAACCACTACAGTTACTTACTGGTTCTTTCACCTGTGAAATCAGCGTGATAAAACCTGGATGGATAAAACCTAAAGAGTTTATTTCCTAGAGGTGTTCTCTAGGCCAGGACTGTGCCCAGGTGCAGGTAACTCTCTCGCAGAAAACGGTAAAAAGACTTACCAAACATACCTGGCCTAAGAACTTTTTTTTTCAACAGAGCAGATATTATCATCTCCTAGAACAAGCACTGCCAGGGCTGTCTGGGGGATACCAGACCAAATTCGTACTTCTTGGGTTGTTTCTGGCTTTAATTTTTTATTTTTTATAATATAGCTGCATCAGACTTTTTCCTTCTCAAGAAAAAAAAAAAAGGAATTCATGTGGTTGTCCTTTTATATAAGCAAGATTTTAAGAGCCCAGGATGTTCTTCACGTATTTAAAAAGCCTTTATTCACATGTAACTCTTTTTAAACAATACGTTTATTTTTTTAATTAATTTATTTATTTTTGGCTGCGTTGGGTCTTCGTTGCTGTGCGTGGGCTGTCTCTAGTTGCGGCGAGCGGGGGCAACTCTTCGTTGCGGTGCTCAGGGTTCTCATTGCGGTGGCTTCTCTTGTTGCGGAGCATGGGCTCTAGGCACGTGGGCTCAGTAGCTGTGGCATGTGGGCTCTAGAGCGCAGGCTCAGTAGTTGTGGCGCGTGGGCTCTAGAGCGCAGGCTCAGTAGTTGTGGTGCACGGGCTTAGGTGGCTCCGCGGCATGTGGGATCTTCCCCGACCAGGGCTTGAACCCGTGTCCCCTGCCTTGGCAGGCGGATTCTCAGCCACTGCGCCACCAGGTAAGTCCCTGAGGTTTTTTTGGGTTTTTTTTAATGGTTTAATCCCATTAGAACATAAGCTCCATGACGGCGGGGATTTTTGTCTGTTTTCTTCCCTAGCATATACAAAGCACCCAGACCATGGCTGCCACATAGCAGACACTTATATACTGGTAGTTGAGGAAATGATTACAGCAAAACTAAACAATAATTAGAATATCAAGAACGCTACTTACTCAAAAACTTCTAAAGGGACAGTAATATCATGAAGTTGCTGTCTGCACTTATCGATATCCTGTAAGCCAGTAACAATAAAATTCCTGAGGGAAAAAGCAAAAATGGGACGTTAGGTTAATTGGGACGACGGCACTGAGTACCACCCACACCTGGCCAACCAGGGATCCACACGCGTGTTCCTTGCACAAGCACAGGATACATGTGGCTCTCAGCTCTTTGGTTAGCTACAGAATTCCTAGGAAAGCTTTGGCGTGATATCATATGCTCACCCATTTCCTGATTTTCTTTTTAAACAAGGAATTGCCAAGACCGGGGGGCAGGAACCAAAAGGAATAAGGGCAGGAGCCTTGGAGAATCTGATGAAAAATACGAGCCTTCTCTCAAAAACATTCACCCTGACGTGGCGGGGATTTTGTGTGCGGTGTCTGACAACGCCCGGGGTGGGCGACTCCAGTTCAAGCATCCATCCTCAAAGCCTGGGGGAAAGCAAGCCGCGGCTGCCTAGTCTAACTTCAGCTCCCCGCGGGAGCCTTCCTAGATCAGCCGGCTAGTCCCGCAGCACCGGGTACGCAAGGCGGGCTTGCAAACAGGTTGGTGCTTGTGCCCTCCGTACAGCTGAGAGCCCTTCTCCGGAGGATCCGATTTGTATCTGTCTTTTGTTCACCCTAGGGCCGGGCACCGCGGCCATCACAAGGCTGCTGCCCCAAAAATCACTTCATAAACGTTCTGTGGCCCGTCGCACCCCACCACCGCCCACCATCATCCGATTCTTCCCTTCGGGCCTAGGCATCAAGCGGTTTCTGAGCCCTCACCTTCCCGAGGCCCATTTCGCCGCATTGCCGCGTGAAGCCCGCCTCCCCTCGGGGGGCAGGGGCGGAACCCCCCGCCGAAGGGGAGGGAGTCCTACGTGCGAGGGGCAAGACTCAGATTCAGAAGCACGCCTCCCTCTGACAGCCCCAGAAACGGAGACTGATAACGTGTCCAAACGCGGTCCCAGCGCGGCAAAGCGGGAAGGAGGCGGGCCTGCAACAGGCGGCAGCGGCCAGCCCGCCTGCGCACAGCCTGGACCGGGAGGGCCCGGGAGGGCCCGGCCCCGAGCACGGCGGGGAGAGGCGGCGGCGGCTCTCGGCCGGCTCCAGGCTCCCCATCCCGGCTCCCAGGCAGACAGACGCCACCCCGCTGGCGCCGGGGACACGCCAGCGGACTCAGCCGCCACTCACAGCTTCTGGTTGAGCCCGGCCTGGCTGCTGGGCTGGAAGTCGCTGACGATGATGCCGAGCTGCCGGATGTTCTCCACGAACTTCTCCAGGTGCTCCTCCAGGTGGTCGAACTTCTCGGCCATGGCCCAGTCGTCCACACCGCCCCGACCGCCCTCCCGCCCCGGCGCCTCTGACTTCCGCCGGTGCCCGCCACCACTTCCGTTTCCTCTGGGGCCGGGTGGGCAGGGCCTGGATGTTGGGGCGGGGCGACGCGAGCCACCGGGGCGTGGTGTGGATCGGGGGCGGGGTTTGAGCGTGGGGCGAGGCGGACGTGCCTGGTCCCCGCAGACAGGACTCGCACACGTGCTCTGAGGGCCGCAAAGAGCCCGCGATGGGGACCTGTGGGATCCCGCTCTGCCTTCACTGGCCCTGGGCAAGTTCCCGAGTCTCTGAGCCTCTGAGCCCGTCCGTAAAATCAGGATAATGAGACCCGACAGCTACATGAGGTTAGTTAGAGGAGATGACGCCCGTAAGGCTGAAGCAAAGCGGGCAATACTTGGAAAGAGTAGCTTGACCCATGATGAAAATGACTTTTTTTTTTTTCCCGAGTATTCAAATTACAGGTACTTATGGTAAATAATTGCTACAATAAAGAAAAAAATATAATGAAGAAAGGGGAAAAGACAACTGATATCCTGCCCCCCGACATGAGCCATCTTTAAGATCTCGGAGACCTTCCCTTCCAACGCCTTTTTACGGGCAGGTACAACGCTTGCGGGCAAAGGGCTTGGTCAGCTTCTTATTCCACACCAGCGAGCCGCTGTGCAGGGTCCAGCAGGCTTCCTACCTGCTCCTCCGGAGGCTGGCCTCTCCCTTTTGGAGCCAGTCAGCCTTTGCCCTGACCCTGAAAGGCGACTCAAGCTGGGCTTCAGACCCATCACTTTTCCAGTAGTAATTTGCCATCCCCAAAGGGGTGGATTAGCAGCAAGGACAACAACACACGGTGACCTTAGGTCTAGTGTCACAACTGAGGCTTCTAGGGCTAACTGCTGCCACCTCCCACCAGAGGTGCCCTCCATGCTCCCTATAAGGCAACGTCTTCACAAATACCCACGTACCTGAAAACCCTAAAGTTTGCATGAAGGACCCGATAAGGACAGTCTCCTTGGCTCTCAGTTGGAATCCTTGAGGTCAGCTCTGGCACCCCGACTTCTGTCATCTGGTATGTAATTAGCGCCCACCCACTCCAACTCCTCTTCTAACCATCTCCCCCAGCTCTTCCTTCCCTAATTCCAGCCACCTTCCTAGGTCAGGTCCTCGGCCCCTCGTGCCAACTCTAATAACACAGTGCCCTATGGGGTTTCCCTATCTGCAAAGAATAACCTCCCCTATGTCACAGAGCTTTTTATAAACTGCTGTTCATTGATCTTCCTAAAATTCCATTTTGACCACTCTTGTGCTTCAGAAACGCTTTTGTCCATTCTTCTAGGAGTAACTGACCTTTGCTCCTGCAGTAGCCTGCCTGGATCCCTCAAGCCACAGTGATTTCCTTTTCGACTGAATATCATAGTATCCATCATTCATCCTTTTCAGTTCCTAGAGTCTTAGGCAAAATGAGGAAGCCCCCTTTCTTGATGATCTCCAAAGCCTCTCCCAACTGCAGCCAGAAATGGGAACCCAGAGAAGGTAGGTGATCTGTCAGACTTACTGAGTCAGGAACTCCAATTGACGCGGTGGGGGCTGCAGTGACGGGGAAAGCCTCTGTTCTGCTCTGAATACACAGACATGTTAGATAAAATACCTCCCTCCCAACTTAACGGCAGTTAACTTCAGGGGAATTTTAAAACGCGGTGGCAATAAAATACTAGACAAAAGGAAAAAGAATGATGATTGGAGAGAGGGCTGGATATGAAGTTAGTCCTTTTCAATTTCATAAGAAAAAAAAGGGATAGATATTGATGGGACTTAGGCTTTGTTTAGTATTGATTTTAAAAATTTAAGTTTATTTCTTTAGTAGAACGATATAATTTCCAAACTAGTAAAGGGGAAAGGGAATAAGGACGATGCAATCAATTAAATAGAAGGCAAGAAAAACAGAGGATAGGTGAAGCAAAGAACAGGCATAAGAAATAAAAAGCACACAATAAGATAAAAGAATTAAAGAAAACTATGTTGGTGATCACAGTGAATGTAAACGGACTTCACTACTTGTTTAAAAGGGAGATTCAGAGTGGAAGTGTTTTATTATATTTTGTTTTGTTTTATTGTTGTTGCTGCTGTCTTAATCCAGCTATGTGGCTTTTCCAAAGCACACCTAAAACAAAGATACAGAAAGGTTTAGATAAAGGAATAGGATAGAAAAAGATGTGACAGGTAATCAAAAATATTATTAAACATATGAAATTAAAAATTAATAAAAATGTTGAAAGACATTTTTTATGATAAAGGAAAGAGTCCACCAAGAGGCTATACTAGTATTTGCCTATACGCAACTAACAACGTTGTCTTATAATATCTAGCACAAAAGTTGGCAAATTGTGAGGAAAAATTCAAACTCCATAATCATAACAGGAGATTTGAACCACTTCTATCAGAAAATGCTGTCAAGTAAAGCACAAAATAAATGAAGAATATGCAAGAGTTGAATAATGCGATTAACGTATGTGGTCTTTGAGAAACACTGAACCCTGAAGAACAGGTTATTTTCAAGCACATATGGAATATTTATAAAAATTTGACCATTCACTAGACTACAGAGGAAGTTTCAGCACATTTCAAACTGTCTCACATGGACTGGATTTTCTGACTTCAGTGGTATAATTACAGTAGAAATCAATGAAGTTATTTGCTTTTTACACACACACACACACACACACACACACACACACACACACACACCTGAAAACCAAAACACACTCTTTGAAATAGTTCATGGATATACATACATCTGAATTTGTATGGGCAGGACCTGACTGATGTCCCTCATCCCAATGTAATTATTAGTAGCACTTCCTGTCACTCACTATCAAAGGTGTCTCAATTTGGTTGATACATTACATGGCCATACTAGTTAAAGGGGAATTTGTAACATATTTGGAACTGAATGATAAGCACTCCTTATGAAACTTCTGCTTTGCTTCTAAAGTGATACACTGAGGAAAAATAACCTGGAAATAATAAGCTAGGGTTTTCAACCCGAAGAGTTAATGAAAAGGAGCAAGAGAGAAATCGCAAGCACAAAAAATATGTAGAAAGGAGTGGAAAAGGTTAAGAGAGATACTGATGAAAACAAAAAATCATTAGTTTTTTTTCTGCTTTCGTCAGAAGCTAGAAAGATGAACAGTAAAGAAAAGCTGACTGTTGAAAAGACGAGTAAAGATACATACTTAAGCAAGTCCATCAGGAAGGCAGAGAGAGAATAAACAATATTATAAATGAATGAGGGAGCATCATTCAATTACAGTGAAACTTGTATTCATATTTTGAAAGCTTGAAGGATGTGGAAAATTTTCTAGGAAACTCCCAAAAGTTAACCTAAAAAATAATAGGAGATCAGAATAGATCCTAACCTTTCAGTAAACTGGCCAGCAGACAAAAATCTCTTTCAAAGAAACAAAAGACATCAAGCTGTGACTGCTTTTACCACTAGTTTGTTCTTTTTTAATGAAGCATTAAAGAAAAAAGAATTTCAATTTTAAGCAGACATTTTCAGAGACTAGATAACGAAGACACAACATCCCAGCTCATTTTTAAAGGATTATATAACTTTGATAGGAAATGCAGACAAGGACAGTCCAAAAAAAAAAAAGGGAGAAAATACAGGCCAATCTTCCGTCTGAAAGTAGATGTAAAAATCACAAATATTTTAAAATATCAGCCAATTGAATCAATTATCCCGTATCAGCTATCAATTGCTACATAAACAAACCTCGTAGAAACGTAGTGGCTTGAAACAACTACTTTCCTCTATTTTGCTCGCAAATCTGCAATGTGGGCGGTGCATGGCTTTTGTAGCTTGCCCCTGCTCCATGTCACTTTGGCCGGGTGGCTTGGCTGAGGCTAGTGGATCTACTTTCAAGATGGCTCACTCACACGGCCATCACATTGATGGTGGATGTCGGCTGGGAGCCCAGCTGGACTGTAAGCTAGAGAACACAGTCCCCCTCTGCGTGAGTCTCTGCGGACTTTGGGAGCATCCTTGCCTTGTGGCGGCTGGGTTCCAGGAGCACGTAGCTCAACAGAAACAGGTAGGAGCTGCACAGCCTTCTAGAATCTTGCCTCCAAAGTCCCATAGCATCACTTGCACCATAGCCATGGCACAGATGGATTCCCAGGGAGGGAACATAACCCTGACCTGTCAATGGAAGAAGTAAGAAGTCACTTTGCTGGAAGAACAGGTGAAAGAACAGGTGAGACCTTTTGAAGCCATTTTTGAAAAACACAACCTGTCAAACATCACACTGAAAAAAAAAAATTAATAATGATCTATTGGGCTTCTCCTAGGACTGCAAGAATGGTGAATATCATAAAATCTTTCATGTATCTAAGTCCATTAATAAGAATTAAAGCAGAGAAATATCTCAGATAGATTTTTAAAATAGACACTTGATAAAATTCAACGTGATTCGTGGGTTTTTTGTTTTTTGTTTTTTTTAACAAAGGAACTTCTGAGTAAACGAATAGAAATTTCCTGATCCTAATAAAGGATACATACTATAAACTTATAGTGGGCATTTGACTAAACGATAGAACTTTAGAAACAGTCTCATTAAAGTCAAGAACATGCCAGAATCTTCCCTATCACTCCAACTCTTCAGTACTTTATTGGAGCACCAGCCCGTGTAGAAACAGTCATGGGAGCTGCACTGGGCTGTTACTCATGTCCTCACTAGTGTCTGCCTTTTTTGGCATTGAACCTCTATGTCCCTCCCGCTCATACCTTATACCTTAGCTTCCAGCTATATTTTAGGAATTCTGAGGAGAGGAATACAAACTTACACATCCCCCAGAGTCCCAACTGTATTCAAACTAACTCTGTAAACAGTGTTTGATTATTCGAAGGTCACAGGAAAAAAAAAAAAAGAAAACCACAAAAGAAAGTGGTAGAAAGAAACCAAATGCCTATTTTTCCACCATGGATGTAACTCCCCAGGAATCCATCCTTTTCTGTCGGGTAGACCCTGGCAGCAACTTGCTTTCCAAATAACTAAGAGAAATGGGTGCTTCTGCAGTTTTGACTTATGGCGCCATCTGTGCTACCCTCCCTTGGTTTTTTTCCAGCACTTAGCATGTTGTTTCTGCTGCATCCTGTACTTGTGTCTGTAGCCCATGATAGGGCCAGTTCCTAAGAGCCGCTGTGGCCATAGCAAAGGTTCCATGGAGATGTTCTGCCCTGCTGCTTTTGCCCTGCCTCATAATAGTCACCCTGGCTCTGGATCATGTTACCTGTAGTATCAGTTCCCTAGGGCTGCTGCAACACAGTATCACAGACTGGGGGGCTTACACAATAGAAATGTATTGTCTCAAGGTGCTGGAGGCCAAAAGTCTGAGACCAAGGTGTCAGCTGGGCTGGTTCCTGCTGAGGCTGGGCGGGAGAATCTGTTCCGTGCCTCTCTCCTGGCTTCCGGTGGTTTGCTGGCAATCCTTTGGTGCTCCTTGGCTTGTAAGTGCACCGCCCTGCTCTCCGCCTTCAAGTTCACATGGTGCCCTCCCTGTGTGCATGTCTCTGTGCAAATTTACTCTTCTTATAAGGACATCAGTCATTGGATTGGGGCCCACCCTAATGACTTCATTTTAACTTGACTGAATCTGCAAAGACTTTAATTCCAAATACAGTCACATTCTTAGGTACTGGGAGTTAGTTAGGATTCCAGGGTATCTTTTTGGAGGGGACACAATTCAAGCTGTAACACCTGCCTCTTCTGTTCAGGAACGCCAGCCCTTGTTCCCTGTATTGTGACTGCAGGACATTTAATTCAGGCCAGGTCATAATGAGTATAATTGTGGTACCATACCCTACATTTTTGTGATTTGTGATTAGTCATCGGCTCCAGTTATTGTTCCCATAAATATTCTCTTTCCTCTCTCCTCCTATTTGCATTGGCTAAAGTGAGAACAGAAATGGGAGGTTTTCAAGTCTGACGTTTGAAACCATCCCAAGTAGGGCCATTGAGATCCACTGAGTGCACCGGAGTTTGAACGTCTCTCTAAATCACTCATCTCCCACTTGTCCTAACTCATTGTTCCATCGACTGTTGTTCTCTGATGAAACCAAAAGCTTTTCAAACCCACTGAGACCTTCATGCAGGTTCTCCCTTTTCCTCTTGAAACAGCTAAACTGTGGCTGCTTTCCCTTTACTGAGCATGGCAAATATTGTTTATTTGTTTGTAAGACATGTTTTAAGATTTAAACACCCAAGGCTCCAAATGTAAATGGAATTAGGCTGGAAAATCCCAGCAAGTCAGAAGGTGTGCCTGGTAGGACGCTGCATGCAGAAAGCCTGCAGGGCTCGGCTTACGGTAAAGGGTGTCGCTTTGGTTTCTCTCTGAGGTCAAGGTGATCTACCCCTGGGAAATTTCCAGGCTTCTAATGCTTTGTGACCTTGGAATCTGGAGGCATTTTTTCTTTCTCTCTTTCTTTCTTTTTATTCATTCGCATTATTGTTGCTCGATCAGCACTCATGGCCCTTAGTGATGCCATTTGGAACATTTTTTGCCATTCATTTTCATTTATTCTGAGAACCAGATTCAGCGTAGGTTTTTAAAAATGCAGCTCTCCTACCAAGAGGGCAAAGCAGCTGGTTTCTGCTTCTTACTTTGTGGATTTTCCGCACATTAGCAGTTCTAGCAGAAGGGAAGGTCGGCAACTCTGTTGCTTTGATAATGATGATGATGATGATGATGATGATATGATGATGGTAATGGTCATGATCATACTGATGCCAATAGCTAGCATTTTACTGAGCATTTTATAAAGAGTATTTCATTTATTCTTCATAACCCTAAGAGGAAGCTACTATAATTTGCACCGTATATAGTCAAATGTAAACCAAAAAAGCTTCCCTAAATACAGAATTGAGAAACAGAATAATTCCAACCGGTAGAGGAGGCTGATATCACTTTTCCCCAAGTGCCACACTGACACATGAATGCTCAAATAAATCAGACTTAACCATTCATTCTATTAGGTTCACATGGCAGTGAGTGTGCATGACTTGTGCCATAAAAAAATATAAATTGTATCTTGTTTTTACACTAATAAATACTGAGAAACAGTAAGATCTCTCTTCTATTTCCTTTGACATGAAACATCGGTGGTTCTACCTGAAATTCTGTGTAATGAACCTATGACAAGATTACATTCCTATAGCCTACAGATGGCCATGTGAGCCAATCAGGAAATGAAAGCATGCAGTTGACATTCACTATCAAGTTTTTATGAAAAGTTTGTCACAAATTCAAGAGATGACAGGGTAGCACTATAGAAAGAGGGAAAAGGTGAGATATCTAACTCTTTAGCCAATTATACACCCATACACAGAAATATAAACTTTTTAGACTTCATACCAATTTTCACCCTACTAGCTCCTTCAGTACATTGTTGAAGTCCTGATATCTCGCAGTCCTGTGTAAACATTGATGACATTCAGCAGAAGTCTAAGTTTGTCTTAAACACTCCAAAGAGAAATGCACTGTGCTCAGGTATGCTCTTCCAATTGTGATGATCCAGAAAGCAAAGCCTTACCTTGCAGAAAATCATGGTGCATGTGGACTGGGGACACCTGCCTCTGGTTCTGATCAAGAAAGAGCACCAGGATGCTGTCCAGCAAAGAACACCTGAAATAAGTAAATATGAAGCAGCTTGTGTCAGAAGACTAAGTAAAAATATATCAAAACTCTCATTATGGAAGATGGAAGCTAAGAGGGGCCATGATCAACATCTATACAATTTCAGTTACAATGGACACTAGAACTAGTGTCAACCTCCTTAACCTTCTAGAAAATGGCTTTAGTTGTGCTAGTCCAGGTCTGTGAGAAGCAGATCCCAAGATGG
This sequence comes from Platanista minor, assembly GCA_004363435.1. Classification (NCBI taxonomy): domain Eukaryota; kingdom Metazoa; phylum Chordata; class Mammalia; order Artiodactyla; family Platanistidae; genus Platanista; species Platanista minor. The sequence continues at coordinate 12,203 of RJWK010011413.1, read as the reverse complement.
GATTGAACATATAAGACATTTTTTAAGGAAATATTGGTGAAAGAAAATGGGGAAGTAACCAGAAAAGGCCAGGAGAATCAAGACCAAGATGCAGATCTGATCCCAAGAAAAGGAGAGAAAGGAGGAAGCAGGGAGGGAGGGAAGAGGTGGTAGAGAAGTGGGGGAGGGAGGGAGGAAGTAAGTGGGGGAGGGAGGAAGGCAGGTGGGCAGGCAGGCTAGAAGCATCTTACACTGTAGTGCAGTTCAAAGGAGAGTTTGGTAAGACCATTACAGAGTCCTCAGACCCAAATCCCTCATCAGCAGAGTCCCAGGTCTCTCTGGATGAACATGACCTAGTATTCCTGCCTCACCCAGTCATTGGCTAGAAGCAGTCCATGGGAGCAGAAACTGTAATAAATTTCAGAGTAGAGCACTGGGGCTCCTTGTCAATTCTGGACACTGCAGTTGGAGATCTGAGGGGTGTATTTTCATGGGCACTACATCAGGTCAAACAACAGTCATAACCATAATCATAATAATGGCTGTTTACTGACAGCCTGCTCAGAGCCAAGCATTGCAATAGATATTTTACACATTAAACATAATTGTCGAAACAACCCTCCAGGCTAGGTATGGTTGCTCCTCAATTTCAATGAGGAAATTGAAGCTTGAAAGGGTAAGTGCCTTACCAAGACTACACAAATGGTTGGTGCAGAAGTGACAGTAAATCCTGGGTCCCTCAGGCTCCCAAGCCCATATTCTTACCACAGCAAACACATGAGAAGACTTTTGCTTCCTCAACAAGAAACACTGACTTCACTGAACTTGTTAAGCCAAAAAAAAGTTGAGTGTTTTTTAAATATAAACAATACTAACACAGCCAACACAACAATGTAAAGCAATTATACTCTAATAAAGATGTTAAAAAAAAAACACAGTGCTATTTGTGTTCTGCATAATTCATAAGTGACAAGATATGGGCTTCCCTAGTGGCGCAGTGGTTGAGAGTCCGCCTGCCGATGCAGGAGACACAGGTTCGTGCCCCGGTCCGGGAAGATCCCACATGCCGCGGAGCGGCTGGGCCCGTGAGCCATGGCCTCTGAGCCTGCGCGTCCGGAGCTTGGGCTCCACAGCGGGAGAGGCCACAGCAGTGAGAGGCCCACGTAACGCAAAAAATAAATTAATTAATTAAAAATAACTAATAAGTGACAAGATTTGAGACTGACACCATCACACTTTCCGTCAAATGACTCATCATCACACTGGGCCCTTAATGGTCCCAAATGGTATTCCTTAAGTCCTCCTGTCTGTCTAAAAACAGAGCTCATGTGTGACCAGGAAGGGACAAAGCCCAGTACTTCCTTGCTACATGACTTTAAGAATGACCTTAGTCATTAGTTTTCTCCTCCTGGAATCAAGGTAATGTCTATAAATTGGTGAAACATCTAGCATAGCACCTGGAATGTGAAAGCCGTTTGACAAATGTGGTCCCCTTCCAACAGCTTATACCGAGCATGCACAGTCAAGCTTTTCTTCTTGTACCATAAACTGACTCTTGCAAAAATGCATTGATTATGTCATTCTTCAACCTAAAATCTTCTGACAGCTTCCATTTTCTACAGCAGGGATTTTTTTTTTAATCACTCATTTTATTTATTTATTAATTGAGTAATTAATTTTTTGTTTGAACTTTTGCCTGCGTTGGGTCTTCTTTGCTGCGCGTGGACTTTCCCCAGTTGCGGCGAGAGAGGGCTACTCTTTGTTGCAGTGCGCGGGCTTCTCATTGCGTTGGTCTCTCCTGTTGTGGAGCACAGGCTCTAGGCGTGTGGGCTTCAGTAGTTGTGGTGCACGGGCTCAGTAGTTGTGGTTCGTGGGCTCTAGAGCACAGGCTCAGTCATTGTGGCGCATGGGCTTAGTTGCTCCGTGGCATGTGGGATCTTTCCTGACCAGGGCTCGAACCCGTGTCCCCCTGCATTGGCACGCAGGTTCTTAACCATTTACAGCAGGGATTTTAAAACCTTACTCTCTGTGTAACGCCATCCACATGCCCCTCGTACTGGCTCTATTATATTACCCGAATTCTGTAGGGGAGCAGGAGGGGGGAGCAGGTGCATGTGACCCTGGGAGAGGGCATGAGACCCTCAGAGGAGTAGAATGTGTAGCCTGAAAATTCTCATCCTCCTGGAAGTTAGGCTGCAGCCCTCGTCTCCCCTTTGAGAGTTTCCAGTCCTCAGAATGAACTCCGAGTCCTTGCCTCCCACTGACCAGCACCCCAGGGACTGGCTGGACCCTTGCTATCCCTGCTTCCTTGCCTTTGTTGGTTTCCTCCTTCTGCTTGGAAGTCCCCTTTCACACTTTTGTCCCATGCTTGGTGAACTCGTCCATTTCAGTGAAGTTTTCACTCACCGCTTCAGGCAAAATTATAACGCCCTGGTTAGAGCTCTGGCACCTCTGGGACCTGTTGCCTCCTGTAAAGGTAGTGGATCCACTAGAGGCTAAAAGCACAGAGTCCACATTCAGACAGGTAAATGTTGTGGAGACTGCTTGAATCCCAATAAAATCCAGTCTTCCTTCTTCCAAAGGAATGGAAGTGAAGCCAGGCCCATAGCTGCCCGGCTGGTCCACATTTCCTAGGCTTGCTTGAAATTACCTCTGGCGTTGACACTAAGAAGTTCGAGCAGAAGTGATGTTGCCAGATCTGGGTCTGGGACTTAACACATCTGGTGGGTCTTCTCCATGACCACTTCCCTCATCTCTCTGGCTGGACCTGGACAAGGCAACGACTGTCCAATAGACCTTTCTGAGTTGATGGAAATGTTCTAGATCTGTGCTGTCCAAGATGGTAGCCACTGGACACTTAAAATGTGGCTAGGGCATCTGAGGAACACAACTTTTAGTTGTAAAATAGCCTTGTCAGCAGTGTATACTGTACCAGACATTGGAATCCTTGGGGATGGAGAAGTAATGACTTGGAAGCAATATGAGTCTTGAAATGCCCAGTGGAGCAGACTTACCCCACCAACATAGACTACTTAACTCAGAACAGTTGAGAGGGGAAAAAAGTCAATATTTTTAGGACAGTTAGTATAGTGTGGCATGGTGTTTATGACAATGACCTGGAGGGTCACTTTGTGAGTTCAAATTCCAGCTCTGCCACTTAATAGCTGTATGACCTTGAGCAAGTCTCTTTATGTCCTTGTGCCTCAGTTCTCAACACTTCCCTGGGGAGATGAAGAGTATACAGCCTCAGGTTATTGTGAGAAGTAAATGAAGTAAGAATGTAAAACACTTAGACTATCATATTCCTCTGTAATTGTTAGCTATTGTTAAGAAATTTGGGGGCTCTTTGTTATAGCATCTTAGCTTTGCACTAACTAATACATGTGGGTTTGAATCAGGCTCCACCATTTGCCACATGTGTGATATTGGGCAGTCTCTCTGGGCCTTAGTTTTCTCTATTTCTTATAGGATAAGGGAAATAATAGGCTCTTTCTTGTAGGGTTCTTGGGAGTAATAAAAAAAGATTATACAAGTACAGAGCTTAACACAGTGTCTGGTCCAAGTTAAGCACTCATATCTGTAACTATTATGGTAGAACATATCATATTCTAGTATAGGCAGCTGTTTAGTTATCCCTCTGTGAGCACTCAAGGATAGACTGTCATTTTTTTTTGTTCTTCGGTGATTAGCACAGTGAAGATTCTCAACAAATGTTTATTGAATGGATGACTGAATAGGTAAATAACTGCTCTAGTATTAGTTTACCTGAAAACCCAATACTTTAGCTGTTGAAATGCTGCTTCTGAGACTTCCCTTGGACATCAAATCCCAATGGCAGTCAAATAAGCACACCCAAACAAGGATGTTCTGTCCCCTCCACCCAGATCCTCCCTAGGGACAGCAGCCCTTCCAACACTAAAAAAAAAGGTTACTCTGTAGCCTCAGCCGAGCACAAAGACCGACCAGGATGACTCACTCCAGCAGGCTGTTGGCAGAGGACACCTTTGGGATCACTCTCATCAATTCCTGTTTATTAACTGTGTGCCCCGAGGGATGCCAGGGATAGGTGGTGACATGTGGATGGAATCTAAGGGCCTTGGCAGAGCCAACGCTGTACCCTGACTCCCACAGATTACTTGCCCTAAGCAGGAGCCTGGCAGGGAACCTTTGATCAAGCTCTCACTGGAAGGAAAGAGCGTGTGGAATCTTACCTGTAGTCAGGGCTGGGTGAGGGGAAGGCTGGGCGGTGGACAGCCAGAGACCCACCTGCACATCCATCAGGCAGTGAACCCTGGGAGGAGGTGGTCAATTAGTCAGGGTTCTCCAGAGAAACAGAAGCAATAGGACATGTATAGATATATAAAAAGAGGTTTATTGTAAGGAACTGGGTCACGTGATTACGGAAGCTGAGCAGTCCCATGTTCTGTTGTCTGCAAGCCCAGCTGGCAGTGTAATTCGGTACCAGTCTGAGGCCTGAAAACCAGAGGAGCCAAAAGCCTGAGCCCTGGTCTGAGTGCAAAGGCCCAAGAGTCAGAAGTGCTGATGTCCAAGGGCAGGACATGGATGTCTCAGCTCAAGCAGAGAGCAAATTTGCCCTTTCTCTGCCTTTTTGTTCCAGTCTGTCCCTCGGCAGGTAGGATGGTGTTCTTTGATTGGTCTACCGGTTCAAATACTAATCTCTCCTGGAAACACAGTCACAGATATGTCCAAAAATCATGTTTTGCGAGCTACCTGGGTGTCCCTTTGCCCAGTCAAGTTGACACATACACTTAAGCATCATGACCACAGTCCTTTATGAAGCCAGAAAAATGGAATGCTGACACAGGTCTGGGGCCACCCCAGGGGTTTGGACATGGACAATGGGTCTGTCCAGCAGGAGCACAGGGTCTCAGGGAGTGAGTGCTGTGAGGGGCAGGACCAGTCCACAGGGACCTTTACCTGCACCCAACGGGAGCCTCTGAGGATGAGACTGGGGTGAACGTGGGCTCGTCCACGGTGCTCAGCGGTCCCCGGCATCTGCAAGAGTCCGTGTGAGATGAAGAGTCTGACCGGAGAGGTGGGGGGTGGCTGTGAGAACACATGGGGTGGAGTCGGCTGAACAAGAGAACTAGGGAGGAGCCACTTGTGGCTCTATGGGTCTGGCGGGAGGCCAAGGAGGAAACACTAAGGAAGGTTCCCGAGGAAGGAATCAAGGGAGCACGGCGTTGGTCTAGCCACGTTGAGGTTGAGCTGCTTGTGGGGTTCCAAATGGAAATGCCCATCAGACAGTTGAGAAGATGCCCCTGTGCTTGGTGTCAAGGTTGGGACAAGGTCACTGTGAGAGGGATTCAGGAGACCCAGGATCACAAGCCATGAATGCCATGTACGGGGTGAGATGGTTAAGGGCGAGAGCGTGCAGTAAGAACCGAAAGGCTCAGGGCAGGAACCTGGGGGTCTGCAATGCACAGTGGAGGGTGGAAAGAGACCCGACAAGGGGAGGAGAGAAGGAACCTTGAGAGGTTCAAGGTGATGCAGGGGTGGGAGGAACAGGAGAGGCAAGACAGGGCACTGTCTCAGGCAGGAGCTGGACACAGGGACAGGGGACCACAGGGAAGACCAGGGTGGAAACACACCCACTGGAGGGGAATGTGAGACTTGGTAGGGGCAGGTAGGGAGTCTCCTCCAACATCACGTGGCATGTGAGCAGCGACCTTCCCGGAGGGTGATGCAGTTTGCCAGGTCTTGAACAATCTTGCTGTGGGTTGAACTATGCACGTCATACACAGCAAATGCTCACATCCTGGGTGGTTGAAAATGAACCCAGCACTCTATAGGGCCAGCATGGGTCAGGCTGCTTGTAATCACTTCACACCTGTTAATTCCTTTAATCCTCACGACAACCTTACAATATAGGATATAGGTGTTATTGTTCTCTCCATTTGTCAGGTAGAGGACAGAGGCAGAGGGAGGCTGAGTAGCTTGCCTGACGCTGTGTGGCCAGTGGAGCACCACGCCAGGATTGAGCACGGGCAGTAGGCTCCAGAGACTAACTCCTAAAGCGTGAAGTGCCGCCAGGCATGGGCGGAGCAGCTGGGGAAGAGATTCTACCTCACGGGTTTCCTGTTTCACTTGGATAATCTTTGTAGTGGGTAGAACTGTGGCCCCCAAAAGACATGTCCACGGGCCTAGCTCCTGGAATCTGTGAATGTGACCTAATTTGGGGGAAAAAAGTCTTTGCAGATATAATTAAATTAAGGATTTGGAGGTGAGGAGATCCTTCTGGGTGGACCCTAAATTCAATGACAAGTATCCTTACAAAAGACAGAAGGGGAGAGAGACCCACAGGTGAGGAGGCCCGGTAAAGATGGAAGCAGAGATTGGAGTGATGTGGCCACAAGCCAAACAGCCCTTGGAGCCTCCAGGAGCTGCTGGAAGGGACAAGGGAGGGTCCTTTTCTAGACCCTTCAGACACCTTGATTTTAGACTTATAGCTTCCGGAACTGTGAGAAAATACATTTCTGTTGTATTAAGCCACCAAATTTGTGGTAATTTGTTATGGAGGCAATAGGAAACAAACGCACATCAAAATCATAGAGGATGGTCCAGAGTCTGTCCTGAGTTCGTTCCCTGCTGACCCTGAGACACAAACATCCCTGTTGCTGTTACCACACCTGAGATTCTACAAAGTAAGGTCTCTAGAAAGTATTTTAACATTCCACAGGCCACAGGAATTTCACACTGAAACACTCAACTTGGAATGTCTCTCTACGACTTTTGGGGTATCTAATTTGGCACCAACAACAATCAGATTTATGAACTCAGGCAAGGTGGGGTTTTGCACTGACTTACATGTTCTCAAGAAGAACAGGGCTGTGACCCAGTGCAGAATTTGCTCGGGTTCAAATGCTTACTACATTTCTTTTGTATTATACAAATTTACTCCCATTACTTAAAACTCATTCTCATCACCTGAAATCATTCTTTGCCACGGAGCAGGAGATGACTTGTCCAAGCTTCCCCCACCCATGGTTATCCTCCACTGCCTGCCTCCCATGCCTGGGACTTGAAATGTGCTCAGGGTGCTAAGGCTGGGTCACCGCGTCCCCTCCTCACTTATGACATCACATCCCCTTAACGGCTTTTACACGTGCGGTGGTAGTTACCCTAGTGGTTAAGAGTTGGGTGTTGGTCCATTTCAATACCATACTTTTTCCAAGTCTTAGATAAGAGGCTAATGATTTGTTAGCCGTGTAAAATTGCTAAGAAACTATCAGACAAATAGTGTTATGGGTCTATTTGTGGTGTCTGCTATGCTGAATTATGTATATATAATCCATAGCCAGAACATCATCACCCCAAGAGCTATGTTTTCCTAGCCTTCACTCTTTCATGCTAATCTCCAGTCTGTTGATCTGAGTATAATATATTTCACAAGCATAATTATAGCAGAAATTTTCCAGCTTTGGTTCTGATTAAAAGCATAAATAACTTCTTTGCATAATCATAGGAGTAAATTAAACTAAAAAAACACCCGGCCACTAAATTATCAAAGGACTTTTGTACTTAACACATAAACCACTATTCTAAGGTACATATTTTATCCCAGGTATATATTTTATTATATTTTATCCTTCTATAATAATTGCTGGATTTTAAATTCCATATTTTCCAAATAGCATTTGAATTCTCACTCCTTGAGAGGGTGAATTAACACTTCTGAGAGCTTTGTACTATTTATAGATGTTAAATGGGTGATAGGAATTTTTTTTTATGCTAACAAGTATTAAGGAACCCCTCCATGGCAGGCATTTTTACATACGTTACTGTAATTAATTTTAGAAATTCATTTTTTCTTTTATTAATTCTTGGTGCAGCTCCTTGGTCTCACTATTATATTCTCTTTTCTCTGTAATGGGCTCTTTCTTTATGGGATCCGTCTGGGTAGAAACAGTGATTTCTCCACAGATTTCCAGAACCTCTCTGGGAGTGCTGAGGTGGTAAGACTCACAGCTGATTAATTACTGCTGCAAGTGCCCCAGGGGACCCCCAGCACCCATTCAGCTTCCTCCGACATAAGTCAGACATTGCTCTGAAAAGTCCCCTCAGGTCGTGTCCTGGGGGACCCGGGGATGCTCCGGCACGTGTGAGTGTGTGTGAGCGTGTGTCAGTGTGCCTGCGATGCATGTAAGTGTGTATGTTGATGGGCGTGTTCAGAGTAGGGTAAGCCATTAACTTCTGGTGAGAAATAACATTTTAGCTTTAAAGTTTTTTCTTCACTCAACAGCAAGAGTGATGAACCAATTGATCGGCCCCTGGGACATCTGGAAATCAAAGCAGGGAATTAATGGTCTCTTGCAAAACTGAGGGCAGCCTGCAACCTTTTTGGGGAAAAGCAGGGAATTTCCTGGGGTGGGGGAGGGTAGAGACAGCAAGGACTTGGAATTAGGAACCCAGAACTCAGACCAGAGCAGAATCTCCAGTACAGAGCAGGGGATTCCACATCTGCTCCCTACCCAGCCTGAGGCAACCTGGTGAAAGTCCCTCTGCGCTTTTAAAATTTATTCTATACCTTCTCCAACTTCTATCCAGTAATACACTACATGAATAAAAAACTCAAAACGTACAGGAGGACTTACAAAGAGCAGCTGTCCTTGACCTCTTGCTTCCCAAATCCCCTCCCTCCCTGCTGTTTCCTCTTCCTGTGGCTACCACCCTATCCCTACATAACGTGCTCATACTGGCATTACTCCATCCGTCAATTTATGAATTATGTATTGATTTCATGCTTTGACATACGAGGGCTTAGCTTTATTATGCTCCACCCCTCCTCCCAACAAGTACGTCACTATTTTTAGTTTTCCAGTTGGTTCCTAAGTAACTTTGAGTGATGCCCTTTCATCTCTTAACTCCATCAGGTATAAACCACATATCCCCGCCTTCAAATGTATAAGCTCCTATTCCCCTGCCCCATGAGCACGTCTATGCATCATCTGTAGGGTTAGTTCTGAATATCACAAGGCAGCCAACAGCGGTATCTTCCTCAGACTATGAAAATATGTTCATGCATGGCCAGAGAGCGTGCTTTGATTTCATTTCTTTTATTATACTATTTATTGTTTTTCCTGGAGTTTCTAATGTCTTTTAAGGATTTGCCTTCTTCACATCCTTTCCCCCTGCAACCTCTCCACTACCTGTTCTATTCAGTCAAGTCCTCCTTCCCCTGGAAATGACCTCCAGGAGCTTCCCATCCTCACCCTACTAGGCTGGATCCACTTTCCAGGCCACACCACTGTCGTCTGAGAACTCCTCTCCTACTGGGTGGGACTCACTATCTCCTGGACCCCCATCTTCCTCTTTCTTGCCTTCCTCAAGTACAAACTTCAGTAACTTTTTTTGTGTTGTTTTTTGTTGTTTTTTGTGGCTGTGTTGGGTCTTTGTTGCTGCGCGCGGGCTTTCTCTAGTTGCGGCGAGCAGAGGCTAACTCTTCTTTGCCGTGCGTGGGCTTCTCATTGCAGTGGCTTCTCTTGTTGTGGAGCATGGGCTCTAGGCACACAGGCTTCTGTAGTCGTGGCACGTGGGCTCAGTAGCTGTGGCCCGCAGGCTCTAGAGCACAGGCTCAGTAGTTGTGGTGCACGGGCTTAGTTGCTCCGTGGCATGTGGGATCTTCCTGGACCAGGCCTCGAACCCGTGTCTCCTGCATTGGCAGGTGGACTCCCAACCACTGTGCCACCAGGGAAGCCCCAAGTACAAACTTCAATAACTTTTGATGAGAGAACACTGGTAGATACAATTTCCGAATCTTCACACATCTGAAATGTTTTCATCCTGCTTTCATACTTTATATTTTGATAGATTGGTGGGGTAGAGAAATCTTGGTTCAAAGTCACTTTCCTTTAGAACTTGAAAAACCACTCCATCCTCTTGTAGCATCCACTATAGATAACAAGAGATCTTATTTCAGTAGGTCTTACTTCAGACTGATTCTCATTTCCGGGAAGAGACTTTCTGCATCCTTGGTTTTCTGAAATTCCCCCAGGAATGGGTCAAGCCCTGGGTCTCATTCACAGCACTGAGAACTCAGTGGACTGTTTCAATCTGAACACTTTTGTCCTTTAATTCTGGAAAGTCCTCAATCTCTGTTTCATATGATTCCTTCCGCTCTGTTTTCTTTAATTGACTCCTATTAATCAGGTATTGGACCTCCTACATTTTTTCTCCTATACATCTTTTGCTATTATTCTCTTGTCTGGAAGATTTTCTCTATTTCATCTTCTAACCTTTCACTGATTTTTTTTTTTTAATTTCAGCAATTAACGTTTATTTCAACAGTTTTCTCCTATTCTCTGATTGCTCCCTTTCTGTTTAGCATAAGCAGTGCATCTTGAATTTCTGAGAATACAAAAGAGTGTGTGGGGGGTGTCTTTTCACACACAAAAAAAGTGTTCTCTTGTTCCCTGTATTAGCTCCATTTGCTTTGGTCTATTTCTTGGCCTTTTTCTTTCTTTTCCGGTTTGTACAGCTTGTAACACTGACAGGGCTTTGTAGTCACTGAGAGCACTTTTCTCCCTTGTTGGTCCTTGCTTACCTGTTCCTAATGAAGTGCAGAGAAGAGCTCAGCTGCCTCTGGGCTCTGTATGTGTAGGTGGAGCTCTTTCATTTGGCCTGGCTGGGGATGGTGGGGGTGGGGGGTAACCGTTTTGTTTTAGAGCCCTAAATACAAGAAAGGAAGGATGCTGCTTGAGAAACCAGGTCCCGCAGCTAGCTGTCTGAGTTCTCCCCAGACATTCCACTGAATGTCTTTAGACGATAATTCTACTTTGGGGAAGGGTGGTGGATGAGGTTATGGGGATTATTTGTGTTTGCTGTTGTTATTGAAGTTTTCGCTAGGAAATAAATTCCTGGGGATGGGATGGTCTTCCTGAGAGTTGGAGGAGTGTTTGATCCTTAGAAAACAATACAGCATATCCTGCAACCATGTCAAAATCCCTGAAGCTTGAGGAACTAGGGAATCCAATCAGAGATTTCTGTGGAAGCCAACAAAACCAGTGGAATCAAACCCTGATTGAAAACTGGCCTGGCCTTCTGAGGTCATGATGAAGCTGAAATTTCTAAGACATCCCTGATGAGGACAAAAAGCAAAGTGTGACAATTTGAACCCAAGTGAAACAGAACTCTTCCATCATGTCAAAATGGGGGTGTGGTCTGTTCTCAGACGTATGTTTCTGCTACTCACGGGTCCTCCCTTGCTTCTTTATAGCCACACTCCTCAAATGATATATGAAACCAGGTAGCCTTACTTGCTAGCATGGATCTTAAAGCTGGAATGCCTTAGTAGTCACCTAGTTTAAGTTCTAATTTTAGAGGTGAAGAAACTAAAACCCAAGGAACTTTTTAAAGGTCACACCACCAGCTGGTGGGAGGCAATAGAAGGAGGAACATGGGGTTTGGGGTGAGAAGATCTGGGTTTGGATGCAGGTTTGCTAGTTTGGATTGCCCAACACATTGCCTGGGATGTGTTTCTGGTGGCTTAATATGTGAACGTGAGTCCCGGGAGCAGAAATTTTGGGGGTTCTAGATCCCAACAGACCCTGAAAAATATCAAAATTATCTGAGAAGTGTAAGATGAGTATCCCAGATGGCCCTTTAAAGGACGGGGAAGACCCTAGTCACATTTGCTTGAATCCATTCTAACCATCATTGTCTGAATGTGTAGATGAATTTTTGGAAACCAAATTGCTCTCCAGCATTCTTCGTGGAGCTCTCAGAAGCAATCAAGAAGGATCCAAAGAGAGGTCAGAGATTTGAAGAATCATTATGTTTTAAGACTTCTGAGAAGACTAAGAGATGATCCGTCCTGTTGCCTTCATTGTACAGATGAAGAACAGAACATATAAGTTAACTTGATCAAATTCACACAGCAAGTTAACAGCAGAGGCCAGAAGTGCTGTGGACTGGGGCTTCCATGGGCTTCAAGCCATGAGAATACAGATGTGTGGATAAACACTCACTGACACATTCCCCAAGACCGTTCCTTCCAGAGACACACGGACCATTTAAAAAAGGTGGAGAACGGTGAGCGGTCAGGATAATCTCTGGGTGATTAATAGTATATAGGAGTCACGTGGCTAGTTCCTAATTAATGATTTTTAGTATTATTAACATTTATTTAGTGTGTAATAGTATTTAGTACTATATAATATATTTACATGGGTATTTGTTCCATTAATAACTTTTTTTTTTTTTTT
>RJWK010011412.1:6609-42123 GCA_004363435.1 Platanista minor | reverse complement strand
TCCAGATTCCACATATATGTGTTAATATACGATATTTGTTTTTCTCTTTCTAGCTTACTTCACTCTGTGACAGACTCTAGGTCCATCCAAATCTCTACAAATGACCCAATTTCATTCCTTTTTATGGCTGAGTAATATTCCATTGTATATATGTACCATATCTTCTTTATCTATTCATCTGTCTTTGGACATTTAGGTTGTTTCCATATCCTGGCCATTGTAAATAGTGCTGCAGTGAACATTCGGGCACATGTATCCTTTTGAATTATGGTTTTCTCAGGGTATATGCCCAGTAGTGGGATTGCTGGGTCATGGTAGTTTTTTAGGGAACCTCCGTAGTGTTCTCCACAGTGGCTGTATCAATTTTCATTCCCACCAATAGTGCAAGAGGGTTCTCTTTTCTCCACACCCTCTCCAACATTTACTGTTTGTAGATTTTTTGATGATGGCCATTCTGACTGGTGTGAGGTGATACCTCATTGTAGTTTTGATATGCATTTCTCTAATAATTAGTGATGTTGAGCATCTTTTCATGTACCTCTTGGCCATCTGTGTGTCTTCTTTGGTGAAATGTCTGTTTAGGTCTTCTGCCTATTTTTTGATTGGGTTGTTTGTTTTTTTGATATTGAGCTCCATGAGCTATTTGTATATTTTGGAGATTAATCCTTTGTCAGCTGCTTCATTTGCAAATATTTTCTCCCATTCTGAGGGTTGTCTTTTCATCTTGTTTATGGTTTCCTTTGCTGTCCAAAAGCTTTTAAGTTTAATTAGGCCCCATTTGTCTATTTTTGTTTTTATTTTCATTACTCTAGGAGGTGGGTCAAAAAAGACCTTGCTGTGGTTTATGTCAAAGGGTGTTTTTCCCGTGTTTTCTTCTAAGAGTTTTATAGTGTCCGGTCTTACATTTAGATCTTTAATCCATTTTGAGTTTATTTTTGTGTATGGTGTCAGGGAGTGTTCTAATTTCATTCTTTTACATGTAGCTGTCCAGTTTTCCCAGCACCACTTATTGAAAAGGCTGTCTTTTCTCCATTGTATGTTCTTGCCTCCTTTGTCATAAATTAGGTGACCATATGTGTGTGGGTTTATCTCTGGGCTTTCTATACCGGACCATTGAACTATATTTCTGCTTTTGGGCCAGTACCATACTGTCTTGATTACTGTAGCTTTATAGTATAGTTTGAAGTCAGGGAGCCTGATTCCTCCAGCTCCATTTTTCTTTCTCAAGATTGCTTTGGCTATTCAGGGTCTTTTGTGTTTCCATACAAATTGTGAAATATTTTGTTCTAGTTCTGTGAAAAATGCCAGTGGTAGTTTGATAGGGATTGCATTGAATCTGTAGATTGCTTTGGGTAGTATAGTCATTTTCACAATATTGATTCTTCCAATCCAAGAACATGGTATATTTCTCCATATATTTATGTTATCTTTAATTTTTTTCATCAGTGTTTTATAGTTTTCTGAGTACAGGTCTTTTGCCTCCTTAGGTAGTTTATTCCTAGGTATTTTATTCTTTTTGTTGCAAACCTTGCCATCTTTAATCCTCATTTTTGTTGCAATGAATTTATAGTAAGAAGAGTGTTATGAATTCTTCATGAGTGCTTCAGAAGTCATTTTGGCATATTGATTAGTCTGTTTGCCTACACAGGAACCATAGTTGCATGTCCAACTATTGTTTATTCCCAAGACTATAGCCAACCTGTTCTGTATTTTATAATAATATGTCATGATGTGGTCCTGTATTTTTACTCTTTAGACAATATATCTGGCATTTAAGGTATCAGTCATGAAGGTATTAAATGAGAAATAATAAGTTTTGCATTGTTAGACTATTATTCTCAGTTTTTGAGAGTGGCACAGTCCAGTTGGCTGATTCACTTAAGAATTATAGCAAATTGTCAAAATTCTCTTGGGTGAATTCAAGGAAATAGGAAATCCAATAATGCTATGATATTGTTTGAGGAAATATGAAATCCAATAATGCTATGATTTTGTTTTTATTGTCCTTTAAGGAAAACTAGTAAAGTATAATGTTGATAACTGTAATTGGTTTAAGTTTACTTTACATTTTATGATTATTGCTATGAGTATTTTCTTGCCAATTGGAATTTTAAAATTCTGTGCTGATAAATCATTTCTTAGCACCTTCATTTAAAACAATTTTTAAAGTAATTTGGGAACTCTTAAACTTTAAAAAATATTTTAATACCAGTTATGAGTGATAATTCTTGCTGGGTATCAAATTCCATGTTTAGTTTTCAAACCTCATGGCAGTAGCAGTGAGCAATCACATTGAAGATTATTTCACATTTCTAGCTTAAGTGCATGCTGTGCTTCTCAAAACTCTCAATAAGAAAGCATACATTCCTACAGTTCTAGTACCACCTTTACTGTCACCCTTAGGGTGAGAAGATAATAAGGTAGAAGTCTACCTTTTATGGTTTTATTTTATTGAAAAGAATCCTGATTGAGACATGGTTATGAAAAAAATAAAATCTGAGCTAAGTTGTTTCATTACAAATCTTAAAACAGCCTTCTCAATTAAAAAAAATTGCGGGCTCTGACACCCAGAATTATACCCTTGTTAGGAGATGGTAATAGATTGCAATAATTCATTCAGACATATTTAGCCTGTTTTATTAGTAGATTAATTAGAGGTTCATTAAGGGACAAATCCATTGGGATTTGTTACCTACCCTTTTAAGAATTATCCTGGGAAACAATTATTTGTCCTAACAACTTTATATGTATGGGCCATTCTCCAAACTCTAGTTTAATGGAAATACTAAAAAAAAATATATATATATATATATATATATAACTTGGTTTCTCTAGTTGTCTCTTATACCCTGGCACATTTTGATGTCCCAACTTCAATAAAAAACAATCAACTTTTCTAAATAAGTTCAGCCCTAAAACATATGTTTTTACTCATAATATATGAGTAAAAACTCATCTAGCAGCAGAGAATAGCTACACTTGAGATGCTTTCAGGAGTACATTCCTGAATTTCTTGTCACCTGATCCCCGTTTAAAAATTAATAGAAGCAGCATTTATGACAGAGTTCCTGGAGGATATGCAGTTCACCTATTCCTCAAGAAATGCTAAAACGCAGAATGCTAAAATGTATTTTTGGTCTCAGTATCACTGAAGAACAGTTTTCTACAATGCCATCATCCTCAGTTTAGCGTCATTTTAAAATGTCAAAAAACAGCCCTATGAAACTTGATTGTGTTGGCTTTAAGGATGTTTAGATTTTTTTTTTTTCATTTTATTGCATGTGATCATCTTTATGAAAATCTTATAAAGAAGTACCTTTCTTGTCTTAGGATCAGTTCTTATGAGCAATTGCTCAGATTTTATTTTATGGAAGCTGAATTTCATAATGACTGTTTCCCACTTTTTGCACTGACTGTTAGAAAAGTTAAAACCAAATAAATGATTCAGCTATTCTGATTATATGAGCTTCATTCCAGATTCAATTTTATATCCTTATCCTTATTTTCCCTTTACTATATATTTTCCCCTTTGTTATTTCATAAATTTATAGGAATTTTTATTTGTCCTATTAAGATACTTTTCAAACATTTTCAGAACAAGGTGGTGTATGAACATAGAAAAACTTTTTAAAATTTTTTTTTACCTTGGCAATAAACTATCCTTAAAACTGTTTCTGGAGTGAGAGATTCTTTTCTGTTGAGAAGTTTACCTTTAATTCTCCTGATGAGATTCTGGTCTTTCCCTGATGTTTATGTTATTCCTAATCATCCCTCTAGGGAACACTGAATATTTACTGCTATAAGGAGTTCTGAGATAAACTTCATCATATTAGCCTGCTAAATGCATCTCCCATTGTCTTTTTTCAGTGTATATTTGATAGATACAATTCATTCATTTTATGAAGTCACAAAGGATTATCCATTCATTTTCCACCTTTTTGAGTCATTGATTCACAGCTTCTCTCAGTGTGCAATAACATCAATTGCTTTCTCAAAAATACATTTTGGTCATCAGATCCTGTGGGTAAAAAAACAATCTTGAAAACTCTTGATCATTTTAAATTTAGCCTCAACATTTAATTTTGTCCAAAGGAGTCTGACCTTTTTCTTCACTTAATTCTTTACCTGATTTCAACTCATCATGCACATTGCATTTCCCCTGAGCTCTAACTGGCATATTTTCTCACCTGCCACAGCTATGTTACGGGGACATACCTGAATTTTTTTTTTTTTTTTTTTTTTTTTTTGGAGAGCTTAAACTCTTTCTAGCCACAGCAAACCACAGTCCAATCTCGCCATTGAAACTGGTCCTTTTGTTTTTCAGTTGATCCTTTCAAAAGCTTTTAGCAAATCACTTTTGTCCTACAAGCCTATCCATTCCATCATGCTTTCTGCACGATTATATTTGGAGAAATAATATTTGAGTCCAGAGGCAAGACTGAAAAATAACATCCAAGCTTAATAAGAGATCACTTCAACTCCTGTGGGACAAGGAGACCTTCCCTTGCGCAGACCAATTTTATTTTATTTTTTATTATTTCCTCCCAGTGAATTTGATTGAAAAATCCAAACAGTCCTACACTGGATAAGTGCTATATACATATAATATGTTGAAGATTTTCTAAGTTATAACCCTTTTCACCCACACTTATTCTAGTTTCTGTATAAAAAATGATTTGATTGCAAACATCTAATTATAAGTAATTTAAGTACATTAAGTTAATTACCATGGTGGTGCTCTGGTACCAGACTAAATCAAGAGCAGTGAAAAATTTTATTTTTATATATCTCTAAGAGGAAGAACACCTCAAAATTCTTTATCACCAGCAGAACAGGAAATGGAAGAGAGAAAGTCCAAAAGTTGAAAATTCAATATATTTTATTACTATAAATATTTAACATTTAACATATAAACATTTAAATGTTATTATAAACATCTATGCAATATTTTGATGTTAAAGACCTCAGGAGCTTGAAGAAAATAAAATTCCAGAGAAACAGGTCATTTTCACTCTAAATCAAATATTACTTCCCTTTGTGTCAAATTAATTTTAAAAGAAAGGGCATGGCAATGAAAGATTGCCTTTTGCTAAAAGACAAACACTAATTGTCATGTTGTATAAGAAAGTTAAAGTTAGAATGTAAACTTGTAGACTCTCACAACTGAGTCTCTAGTCTAATCAAACATTGACCTTAACCCTTCTCCCAAATTCCCTTTTCTTTTCCTCTTTTCTTGTTTGCCTATTTTAGCAGAATCTTCTCAAATTTTTATTCTCTGCCTCATTAAGCCCGCTCCCTGCCATGTTCTCCATTTACTTGTGTACATTCCTCTCTGACCTAGAATATCTTCACCCACACTCTCAATTCTCTCCTATTACTATTTAACAAGAACTCATTAATGGTTTAAGATTTACCGAGTAGTTGTATTCTGGGCACTGGGGTAGGCACTGCAGATGCAAAAATGAATAACACAGAAACATTTCCCTCAAATAGTTCACAGCAATAGAAGCTCTAGGAACACAAAGACATAATTGTTATATAATGGATATGTAAAATAATGAACGAACAGAATGAACGGACAGAATTCATGTCACTTTCCATACAGAATGCACTGTAGTGCAGAGTTGGGAATAACCATTAGAAGAGGAGAGAAAACTTTTCACGAAAGAAGTGATATTTATTGAAGTGGATTTTTGCTTGCCAGACACTGGATGTGGCAACTCTATAGCAAAATAGCCTCATTTAAGGATAAGAAACATAAAATGTCATGGTGTGCTCAATGAATTGCAAAGAGTTAGGTGGAGGATTACTGCATAACTGTTCATGGGGATTGGCTTGTGGTATGGCAACAAACTTGGCAGGGGGATGCTTTTTATATCAATTCTGTAGAAGATAAAAATATCAGAGAATTATAATCAAGGGAGAAAAATTAATTTATCAACATCACTTTGAGACAGTGTGGATGATGATCAAAAGGGGATGAGGCTGAACAGAGGTCGAGAAATCTGTTAGTCAGCTATTGCCAAGATTGTGAGGAAGAATTTGAGGTCTGAGAGAGCACTGGGAATGGAGGCAAGTGAATGGTTGAGAAAAGTGTTTAGAATGAGGACTACATATGCCTTGTGTTGCTTGCTTGTGGAAGGTGATGAAGAAATACAATGGAGGAATAAATTCCAGGTTTCTAGCTTATATGAATGGCTGTGCTAATAAAGTAAGATGGAAACTTTAGTTTGAATATATTTTGCTCCCTAAAATTTGTTCTTTTCTCTGCAGTAAATTTACATCCCTTACCTGTTGATTCACTTGTGACCATGTGACCTCCTTTGGGAGTGCCATGTTTCTCTGCAAGGAGAAACCTTTAAGAGCAGTCACTTGATTCACATTGTTTTCTTTTCCTTCTGCCATGAGACTGGCAATGTTCCAAATGGACATTAGTCAATCCATCTAGGTCCCAGAAGCAAGGCGACATGCCACAAAGTCCTTACTGGCTGAAAATATAGCTTCTTCCTCTAAGCCACGGAGCTAACAGGATCATTTGTTACTGTACCATAACCTAATCTATTCTGACTGATATAGAGGAATATAACATAAAAAAGGAAGCTTTGGAGAGAATGTGATTAATTCAATTTTGGACAGGTTGAGACTGGGTCTTGAGGAGGCCCTTATATTTATTGCGCTAGGGAACTCTCAAGACATATTTCCATTTCATTATTTTCTGTATTAATTGATTGCTCTTTTGTTGGTGGCTTAATGTTGAGAGGTGGCATTGTATAGTGGTTAAAGGTGTGTTCTCTAAAACCACACTGCCTTTGTTTGATTCCCTGATCTTTTATCTCAACATTTTCATACTTCAGTTTCCTCATCTGTAAAATAAGGATGATCAAACAATGTACCTCATAAGGTTGCTGTGAGAACTAAATAATGTAAAACGTATATCTGCACTTAGAGAATGTCTGGCTTGTAGTAAGTGTTCGGTAATGTATTGTTACTATTTTTGTACACATAATTAGGTCCTTTCAGAAAGCAGGTGGAAAATGAAGGTAGGTATACATGTAAGATATTTCACTTTCCACTAAGGCTATAAGAAAAAACAATGAAGAAAAAGATTTCTAGTCTTATCTTTTGAGGAAAACTGCTCAAATTATTGAAAATAATTTTTATCATTTACTTTAAAGTGAACTTACCTTACTTAAGTATGAAAAAATGTATCTTAAAGTTTGATTTATCGATCCTAGTCATATACACACCCAGTCTTTATGAGATGTAGAAGAATTATTTCAAGACTAACAATTCTTTGAAAATAAAGTTTGATCCAAGAAGCATAAAAATGCTAAATGACCAACTAAAATAAGGAAGAACCTATTAGTATAGCATGCTCTGGAAAAATACTGAATGTTTTCTAAGTTATTCAATTTCTTTCTTTGATTGGAGAGCCCAGTATTCTAAATTTCTGGTATTGACCATTGGCTGCTCACATCTCTCTGCAATGCTGTTTGTCTCTGGGGAGGGCCAGGGTTCTGGTCTAGAGCAGGTTATCAAAGTCAGCCCTGCTAAGCTTGATGCTTCCACTACAGAAAGAGCACACAAATCTCTAGGCCTGAGATCGTCTACTTCAATCAGCAAAGTTCTGCTTTTTTATATATATGTTCTACGTGTGATGGAGTGTAGCATAGTAATTAAGAGGACCAGAGCCATGTTTGCTGGAGTCATATTCCACCCCACTATTAATTAGCTAGGTGCCCTGGTTTTTTGCATATGTAAAATGGGCTCATTATAAAACTACCTCTTAGGTTGTGGGTATTAAATGAGTTAATATATAAAAAGACATTAGAATAGTCTCTGCCACAACAAAAGTACTCAAGCGTTAGCTGTTGCTATTTGAAAATGGTTCTTCTAATAATAATAATAATTTATTAAAAAGTCTCTAAATCGCAGATGTTTCTCTCTACATTGCTGTCTTCCTTCCTCATAATCCAAATTTAGAAGCACCAGAAAACATTGCATCCATATTTTTTAATTGGTCTGCCCTAAAAATACAGTCCAGGGAAATATGTTAGTTAAAATAATCAGGAAGCAAGCAGGCTAGTGAAGGTGACATTAGTAGGCAGGTCATGTTGTCGCACTCACACAAACCAATCAGGAAGGGGACCACCCCCAACACCTACCTGAATACTACTGTCAGCCATCAGGAGAGTATCTGCATTAAGGTGCCCTTAATTGCTGATGTGACTTTGACTAACTTGTCTAACCCTCCTGAGCCTATTACCTCATTAAAAAAAAAGAAGAAAGAAGTGTTGAGTTTCTACAATAGCCACACTTCTTTAGCTTAAAAACTAGTGATTTTCAAAACAGGATCACGGTAAGGAATGATCTAGTGTAATACTGGACTCCCAAGGTCTTTCAAGGAAAAACTTGCCCTTACTGGCTGTGAACCCAACTCCATGCATCAACCCCCAACAAAAAGACAGTACACAGCCATTCATAATGCGCATTCCCATTTGTTGTAGACTCAAAAATGTTCCCCCTGAAGATATTCACCTAAAATCCCTAAAACCTGTCAATGATACCTTATTTGGAAAAAGGGTCTTGGCAGATGTAATTGTTAAAGACCTGGAGCTGAGATCAACCTGGGTTAGCTGGGTTGGCCCTGAATTCAATGACAAGTGTCCTTACGAGACACATACTGAGGAGAACAGACACACAGAGGACAAAACGATGAGGTGATGAAGGCAGAGATTGGAGAGATGTGGCCATAAACCAAGGAAGCCAAGAAATGTGGACAGCCACCAGGAGGTGAAAAGGGCAAGAAGGACTTCTCCCTATAGCCTGCAGAGGGAGGATGACCCTGCCCTGGCACCCTGATTGATTTCAGACTTCTGGCCTCTAGAACTGTGAGAGAGTAAGTTTCCGTTGTGTTAAGCCACCAAATTTGTGGTAATTTGTTAAGCAACCACAGGAAATTAATACAAATTTCTATATCTTTGCTGAATTAATTCCTGCTTCCCTTCCTCCATTAATAAAAATTAGAATCCTGCCTACCCTCAGAGGACCTGTTTCAGTAGCACCTTCTTAGTTAAAGTCTTTTGTTTTTTCCCACCCCATGCAATAAGGATCAGTCTCGCCTTCCTCTTTCTCCTATGGTATTTTATTTATGTGTCTGTCAAAACACTTCTTTTTTTTTTTTTTTTTTGCGGTACGCGGGCCTCTCACTGTTGCGGCCTCTCCCGTTGCGGAGCACAGGCTCCGGACGCGCAGGCCCAGTGGCCATGGCTCACGGGCCCAGCCGCTCTGCGGCACGTGGGATCTTCCCGGACCGGGGCCCGAACCCGTGTCCGCTGCATCTGCAGGCGTACTCTCAACCACTGCGCCACCAGGGAAGCCCAAAACACTTCTTATATTCCACTAGTTATCTTTCTATCCTGCCTCAGTACCTACCTGATTACTGGAATAGAGTCAGCACTGTGTAAAATTTCCTATGTAGCTATGGGACTGTGACTCAGTAATGCTGGATTAGAGCCATTCTTTGAGGAATTACATAAGGTGCCAGTGCCTAACCTCCCGAATATTTGGCTGCTTTCTTGGAAGTCACTTTATGTATTCAGTGTCTTAAAAGTAGGTGAGTGGATGACCTGATGGAATAGCAGTTACAAGAAAAGAGAGAAGGTTAAAAAGCAACTTTAAGTACTGCAGTTACATTAATATCTCATTAATTAACTACATGTCTTTAAAAACCAATTGCCACATTATTTTTATTTATTTACATCATACAGGGTATATTAAAAAAGGGTCTGGACTACATATTGTATGATTCCAACTATATGACATTCTGGGAAAGGTGAAACTATGTGGACAGTAAAAAGATGGTGCCAGGGATTAAGGGTGGAACACAGAAGATGTTTAAGGCAGTGAAAGTAATCTGTATGATAATATGATATATGATATGATAATATATCGTTATATGTTTGTCCAGACTTTTAGAACATACAATACCAAGTGTATACTCTAAGCTATGGACTTTCAGTGATAATGATGTGTCAATGTAGGTTCATGGTTATAGTAAGAGTACCCCTCTGGTGGGGATGTTGTTAATGGGGGGCTATGCATGTGTGGGGCAGGAAGCATGTAGGAAATAATCTGTACCTTCCTCTCAAATAGGCTGAGAACATAAAACTGCTTGAAAAAAAAATATTTAATAATATTAAAAAGTGGGTGGATGTGAGGAGATGTGAAACATCAAGGAATACGTCTCCGGTAGCAGAATTTGAGGCCCCAGAGTAACCAGCATATCTCCTTGAGTCCTTCAGTCAGTTCACAGAGGCAATTGTCTAACATAGAGTGTATGTGGGATGGTAGGTAGACGGGATGATCTTAGGTGCAAGAACCCAAATTTTTATGTTTTCTAATACTAGGAGAAAACGCAGACAATTTTCCACTTATAGATGAGGAAGTTAAGCCTGCAAACAGCCACCTAATTTTTGAGAGCAAGCCATTGCCTCTCTGAAACTGGATTTCATCATCTGTAAAAGGAGAGGTTAGGTTAATGCACCAAACTGGGGAGGCTACCCACCCTAAATCCTCTTCTAAAAATTGCCTTCTAGGGCTTCTCTGGTGGCACAGTGGTTAAGAATCCACCTGCCAAGGCAGGGGACAAGGGTTTGAGCCCTGGTACAAGAAGATCCCACATGCCGCGGAGCAGCTAAGCCCGTGCACCATGACTACTGAGCCTGTGCTCTAGAGCCCGTGGGCCACAACTACTGAGCCTGTGGGCCACAACTACTGAAGCCCGCGTGCCTAGAGCCCATGCTCTGCAACAAGAGAAGCCACCACAATGAGAAGCCCGTGCACTGCAACGAAGAGTAGCCCCTGCTTGCCACAACTAGAGAAAACCCGCGCACAGCAACGAAGACCCAAGGCAGCCATAAGTAAATAAATAAATAAATTTATAAAAAAATGCCTTCTATAGTCGTGCCACACTTGTACTGAACACTCCATCTCCCTGACAACCTCTATAAACCCAGAGAGAGACATTATTGGCCCACCCGAATGTTAATTTTTATCATATGGAAATTCCTCATTGTATAATTATGCCATAGCAGAGTGCCATATGCTTAGAACTATACCCATGTGTCAAGGTATGTCACTTACTGCATACTTGTACTCTTTTTAAAATGATGCCTAATTATCTTTTTCCAGGGAGGGAAATGATGTTTATAGCTTCAGCTTTAGGAATTGTACTTAGAAAAAAAAGATCAAAGTGATTTAGAAAGAAGAAAACAATTTCTTACCTTTTAAAAAATATCCCACTTGAGGCAAACGTTAACAAATATATATTTAATTCCCAAAGGGACCTTGTGAGAAAAACATAAGCAAATGAAGGAGTGTGTTTAGAAGAGAAATTGCGTTTCAAGCTAGGGCTCTAATTTCTTTCTGAATGCTATCACATATACTTTTTAAAAGGATAATAATCATAAAAGAAGAGCAGATACAAGGGGCCGAGATAGTCACATAGATTGTCTGACTTTTTTCCCTCAGGGCAGCTGTGGTTTAAGATGTACCTAAAGTACTGACCCCAGGTGGAGACCATCAGAGACTGGAGTTAATGCTCGCTGGAAAAAATCCTCACTAATCCCAGACCTGAAACATAGGAATAAAATCCCTGAGATAATACAGTGTTCTCCAAGACATTCCATCACAGAGGAACTGGAAGTGTGGGTCACTTCCTCAGTGAATAATGCTCTGTGCAAACACCTAGTCCAGGTTCTTTATAGGAGTTTCAAAGATGATTTAGGTTGGATTGTACAAGGGTAGGGGAGGAAGTAAAGAGGAGAGGGAAAATGGAGAGGGAGAGAAATCAATGGAGATCAGAGGGAAGTATGTCGTGTAAGTTTGGATCAAGTATAAACCCAGGGAAATTGAGATTCCAAACTAAGACTCTGGAGGTAGGGGTGAGGTCTCTAAATTATGTCTCTAGGAATATTATTCTGAGTCCCATTCTGGAATCAGGATGAGGGAAAGTATTTTTACAACTCTCTAAAATAAATAACATGGATTCAGATGGTATCTTTGTTTGTATCTTTTTTTTTTTTAATTTTTGGCTGCATTGGGTCTTCGTTGCTGCGCTTGCGCTCTCTCTAGTTGCAGTGAGCTGGGGCTACTCTTCGTTGCGGTGTGCCATCTTCTCATTGCGGTGGCTTCTCTTGTGGTGGAGCACAGGCTCTAGGCGCGCAGGCTTCAGTAGTTATGGCACGTGGGCTCAGTAGTTGTGGCTCATGGGCTCTAGAGTGCAGGCTCAGTAGTTGTGACCAACAGGCTTAGTTGCTCCATGGTATGTGGGATCATCACGGACCAGGGCTCGAACCCGCGTCCCCTGCATTGGCAGGCAGACTCTTAACCACTGTGCCATCAGGGAAGACCCAGATAGTATCATTTAGATGAATTCAACCCCTTGGCAGTTGTTCAACAATCTGAAGTTAAAGAATGCACAGAATGGGGGAAACCTAATATTCTTAGACTATATATGCCTTGCCAGGCACTTTTAATCTGTGGTCTCTTTTAACTTCAAAATAACCCCCTAGGATATATATTGTTATCTTGATTTTAAAAATGAAGAATATTCGACACAGAATGATTAAAATTTTAATCAGAGTCTCACTGCTGATGAGTAGTAGAGCCAGGAATGCATATTCTTTCTATCCTATCATGAAAATTCCCAGAGAGATGCAGTATCAAACTTTGTTATTATTGTTTAAATTAGGTTTATGGCTAGATTAATGTGTTCAAGGCAACTCTGTTTCATTATAATTATTCAGTGTCCCTTTGAACATGCCTCTGCCAGGGGCAACCTAGAGCCTCAGATCTATAGATGATATTCTTCTTTCATCAGTGTCCCAAAGTCCTTGCACTTCATTCTTTCATTTAACAAATATTTACTGAGTTTCTTTTGTATGCTAAGTAAATATTCAGGTGCTTTAGACGTATACATCAGTGAACAAAACTAACAAAAATGCCTGTTTTCAAGGAGCTTACATTCTATTTAGGGGGAGATGGGAAACAAATACAAAACACAGTAAAGAAGTAAAGTAAATAGCATGTTGAAAATTAATGAATGTTATGGGAAAATTTAAAAAAAAAATCTGAACAGCAAAAGAGAGATCTAGAGTGCTTGGAGTGAGAATGGTGATCATCTTCAAGGGTGGTAGGCATACCTGTCATTGAGAAGGCACAATCTTAGCAAAAACCTGAAGCAAGTGAGGCATTTGATGAAGCTGAAGTTACAGATATAGGGGCAATTAGAACAAACTCTCTAAGGCAAAAACGTTGTCTTTGACATGATCCTTTGACTGTTAACAAAGCCAGATGGCTGATGCAGTGTGAGTGAAAAGGAGAATAGGAAGAGATGAGCTCAAACTGGACAGGGGAAGGACAGATCATGAAAGATGTTCCAGGTCATCACCTGCGCTTTGGCTTTTACTCTGAGTTAAATGGGGAGATTATGCAGAGTTTTGGGAAAAGATGTGATATGACTAAAGTTTTTAAATGATTTTTCTGTCACCTGTGTTGACAAGATATGTAGGAAGAAGGTGGGGTAGGGTTGAGGTAGGAAGACTTGTTATTTGACTCTTGCAATGAAAGGTGAAAGATGTTAATGTCTCAGGTGAGGGTGGGAGTAGTGGAAAGACCAGGAACTGATTAGATTCTGGATATTTTATAGACATTGATTCAACAGATTTGAGATGGATTTCATAATGGATTTGAGAGAAAGAGAGGATTTGAGAATGACTCCAGGTTTTCTTGCCTGAACAGCTGGAAGTATGAAGTTGCCATTTAGTACAAGGAAAAGCCTACAGAAACATGACTGAGAGGAAATATCAGGAGCTGTTTTTTCAACAGGTTGAATTTGAGATACTTATTAGACTTCTGTATTACTTGTCTGTTGATGCATGACAAATTACCACTATCCTAGCAGCTTAAAATAGCACCCAGTTATTAGCTCACATTTCTCTAGGTCAGAAGTCCAGATGGGTTCTCTGCTTAGGGTTTCACAATGCCAAAATCAAGGATCTATCCAAACTGGGTTCTTATTTGTACAATCTGGGAAAGACTCCATTTCCAGGTTCATTCAGGTTGTTGGCAAAACTCAGTCCCTTGTGGTTGTAGGACTGAGGTCCCTATATTCTTCCTGGTTGTTTTGAGAGGGGTCACTCTCTAGTCATTGTTCATGGCCCTTCCATCTTCGTCACAGTAATCCTCCATCAAATTCTTCTCTTGACTCAGATCTCTCTGACTTCACCATCTGCATTCCTCTTCTGCTGCCAGCTTGAGAAAGCTCTCTGCTTTTAAAGATCTCTTGTGATTTGATTAGTTTCACTCATATAATTGTTCTTTTTATAATACAAGAACAGCATCAGAGGAGTAACACTGGGAGTAGGAGAAGATGAAAGGGTGAAAGTCAGGGGAATCATCCTAAATCCTGACTACTATCACATCCAAGTCTAGATGTTGAATAAGCAGTTGGATATATGAGTCTGGAGTTTGGGGACAAGATGCCAGCTATATTTGAAAGTTGGTGTTTAAAGTTTTGATTTCTGTCTTCCCTACATGCTCCTTAAGCAGTTGGGAGTAAGTTGCTAAATGACACTTAGCCAAGGGCACAAATGGAGCTACTGACACAAGGTCAGACATTTACATTACCTAAAAGAAACATTTCAGTGACTCACTTCATCAGGTGGATCTGATGAGAATGTCATGCTTGCAGTGATACAGATTTTACTGCCTGGAATGTTTGGTTGCTATTACTTAGAAGAAATCTACTTCAGCCTCTATGGCAGGCTGTAGCTGCTCCCTAAATTGTTCATTTGTTCAATCCTAAGTGGTCCCACTATCCTAACCAACTTTAAATAGGTCTATTTCAACGAAAAATTACATTCCATATCTTTTATTCCAAGAAAATGGTTATCAGATCTAGTGCTAAAATTCAGCATCCACAGAAGCAGAAACCAGGCTGCTCAGTGAGAGCATGTCTTCTGGATGGAACAGTAAGCAGTTAGGAAGGAAGCGCTAGGATTTGTATCACTTATTATCTGGTGAATTAATTAACCTGAGGCTTGACTAATGGCAACCTATTTTGCTGTTAAGGGCGATTAATTAACAAATTCTCTCACTTAGGCCTTAGTGCTTATGTATGCACATATGCATATATATGTATATTTTATTATTTTTTTTTTTGCGGTACGTGGGCCTCTCGCTGCTGTGGCCTCTCCCGCTGCGGAGCACAGGCTCCGGACGCGCAGGCTCAGCGGCCACGGCTCACGGGCCCAGCCGCTCCGCGGCCTGTGGGATCTTCCCGGACCGGGGCATGAACCCGTGTCCCCTGCATCGGCAGGCGGACTCTCAACCACTGCGCCACCAGGGAAGCCCATATATGTGTATATTAATACATCAATGTGTGTATATAAATTTTACTATTAAACATAATTATTTAAAATATTATTTTCAGTTGTTTTAAAATAGTTTAAATGATTTAAAGTAAAAGCAAAAAACGAAGGCCTCTTCCTGGAAATTTCAGAGGCTGATGAATAGTCCCCATGGTCACGTTAAATTGAAATGCAACAGAAAAGGAAATAGAGCCAGGTGATGGTTTTCTTGTCAAAATCATTAGGCCTAATGCTAGAGGATACAGGACAAATGAACTGTAGAAGTAAATGTGAGCCACGTTTTTGTCATATGACATGCTCTCCATCTAACAAAGGGAACCAGGTGGGTGGGGACAGGAAGGGGGAGGGTACTGGGAACAGCGGACAGGCCACTTCTGTTATGTCTAGTTCAACTTGAATTAGGAAGAAAGAAGAAATGAAGAATGTCTTGTGCTTTAGTATGAATGAATACAGTTGAATCAGATGTTAAGATTGACTTAATAGCATCCAGAAATCCAAAGGAAGGAGATTACTTAGATGATAATGAATCTGAAATTTGTGTTCATGAAAAACAGGTCATTTGCTCTGAAGGTGATTGTGGGGTTGAGACTCAAGGGACAAAAGAAGCAGCTCTTTCCTAGTATTCAAATAATTGTCTTAATTAACAAAGGAAATATTTTTTGGCATTGTGTTGAAGGGTAGTATTAGAATGAATGATTAGAAATTAAGAGCATCTAAAACATTTGAGATCAATGCAAGAATGGTCTTTAAAAAATATATTTTTCTTTTACTTGAAGTATTTAAGCAAAAACTAAGACCCCACTAGTGTAGAATGTTTGCACTTTGTTCTTTACACACTAGGTGGTTTTTCAGCCTAATCTGACTCCGAAATTCTATGGGTCTATAAGCTGTAAGTTTATAAACTATAAGCTAGTTTTATTACAGACTTGATCTCATTACATGTGATATTTCAAGCCTCTAAAGTACTAAGGGTCGCTGGGTTAATAGATAAAAGCTACTACTAAAAAGTTTTTTTTAAGGTCTATCATCTGTCATAATATCTCATGCTAGAGGGCCAAGTCAGAGAAAAACAATTGTTTTTCCCCAAAACCTATTCTCCAATTTTCTCAAAGTGATGGAACCCCAAATTTTAGCTGGTAACATGGCAGCCAGAATAGAGAATTCACTTTGCAGCTTCCTTTAGAGCTAGTTTAAACAGAAAAATGGCCAGTGTATGGTAAACAAAAGTGGCATGTGGCCATTTTCCTAAATCTTTCTCTGAGATAGTTGCTTCCGCCTCTGTCAGTTCCCCTCCATCCTTTACCTAGTCCTCCTTCCTGCTGACTTGATAGCTGCAGATGGAGAGAACTTCTTGAATCCTGAGTTTTCCTGAAAATGGAGACCATACCTGTTGAAGAAACAAGATAGGGGGATACATTTTAAGTGTTCTAACCACATACACACAAAAAAAGTAACTGTGACGTGATGGATATGTTAATTACCTTGCTCATGGTGAATATTTTACAATGTATACATATATCAAATCATCAAGTTGTGCACCTTAAAAATATACCATTTTAATTGTCAACTCTACCTCAGTAAAGTTAGATAAAAAGGGTAAAAGGAGCCTGAATGTCTCAGAACTTCTTCGAGTAGCACTCAATTGTCTGTATCCAGACGTTTTCATGAGAAAAAAAATAAATTATTTTTTATACGATTGTCATTTTTTTGTCTGTGACAATTAAAACGTAAGTCTATACTGATATATAGCTGTACGATAAACGTACAGCTAATCCTTCAGCAATTCCTAATTGATAATAAGAATTTGTCATAGCAGGTACTTAGACATTGCAAAAGTATTCAGTTTTACATCTCTTGAATATTAATTTCAATTTGTTTAAAATTTACACCATTTTTCAACTTGTAAATGACATGAGAATTGCAGTTTATTTGCTTTTTTCAAAAAATCAAAGTTCTGTGACAGTGAAATCTGGCATCTTCAGCATTCACAACATAGACACTTATTCTTGGGAGCTCTACCATTTAACTCGAAATTAAACCAACATTATAGTATTCCTGGAGTCTCAAGAACACTCTGGGGAGAGCCAGAGCAGATTCAACCATATATATTAATACATACTCCACTGACATCCTCATGGGACTCGGCAACACTGTGATTTAGGGACTTTCTAGCTGTTCATCTAGAAAGACTATTTTGATTTTATATTTTTGAGGGAAAGAATATCTCATGTTAGAGTAAATTTGTTGTACAAATATTAAAAAGCAATAATATTTCTTTTAAAAACATCCTGTTGATATTTCCTATAGATATAAAACGTTTTATGTGATAGATGTAGCACAGCCAATGGACCATGGCAAGCTTTCTAGCACTGTCCTTTTAATGAACTTTACATAAGCCCCAGAAAATACCTCAGATGAAGAAAAAGTATATATTATAGGTTCAGGCATGTTTGACTAGATTCCAAGGCTTATTCTCTAGACAATCACTAGGATGCCTCTCCAGGACCCATATTCCACCTTCTTTACAGAACAGACATGTAATCCTTTGCAATTTAGGTTAAATATGAGTTAACATCGTCTGGAAATTAATTTTTCTTAGAATTCCTCAAACACATTAAATTTTAATTTTTAATGTGACTCTAATTTCCTTTTATCAATATGTATATAAACATAATGGACTGGGTAGCAAGCATAGGTAAGCTTTTCTTTTCAAGATAGTTGTTGAACACTGGAGTAGCATATCAGAGGTACATGGAGGAGATTTTTTTCAAAACACATGTGCCCAGCTCCCACACATAGCTTACTGAATTAAAACCACAGAGTTGTGGCCTAATAAACTCCCCTTTTCTAGAAAGAGTGTAACCCCCAAATTTTGTCTTCTCACATGTCTACCCAGAATGAAAACTACTTTGTCTGTAGTTAGCTTTGGCCACATAATGTCTCCAGATGACTCAAATGGACCCACCAACATTTTGAATCACTCTTCAGGGCTTCCAAATAGCCTAAATCTAGGTGTTGACGGAGATCCTCCCCTTTGGGACGCTGACAAGTCTTGGCACACACTCAACTACTGGGAGCTATTAAAAGAATAAAAAGAGAATCACTCTCCAAAATGAGCTTACGTAGAGCAAAATATTGAAGCTTTTGTTTTGCGGTACGCGGGCTTCTCACTATTGTGGCCTCTCCCGTTGCGGAGCACAGGCTCCGGACGCGCAGGCTCAGCGGCCATGGCTCACGGGCCCAGCTGCTCCGCGGCATGTGGGATCCTCCCGGACCGGGGCACGAACCCGTGTCCCCTGCACCGGCAGGCGGACTCTCAACCACTGCGCCGCTAGGGAAACCCTCTCAGTTGAAGCTTTTAAGAACATATTATGTAGTAAAACTACAACTAGAACCCTTAAATAAAGACATATAAGGCTCCACTTGAATTTTTAAATGAAAGGGAACAATAACAAAGACAAAATGCAGTATTAGGAGTTCATTTGAAAGTCTGAAAGGTCAGTTTGCTCTGATCTCTTTACAGAGTCAGCCTTACTTTGTCATCTCTTATAATTGCGGGCTAATAGCATAACTGATGTTCCTGCAGCCCAGTGATCCTTGGGTACCGCAGGGTCTTAAACCAGAGGGATTCAGAGATATTCACTCTGCAGAAACCACTGGCAAACGAAAAAGGAATGAAAATCTTTTGAAATATTTCTTAAGAGCGGTGAAAACAGATTTTTTTTCTTTTAGTTAAGTACATATTTCAGTTAACCAGAGTTGATTTCTCAAGCAGACCGTAACTGTAGTGTTTATACATATATACATTTGAACTGGTACATATGTAACCGAACCTGTTTGACCTTGGAGATAAAAATTAGTATATATTATATGTCACAGTAATTTGTACAAAATCCAAGGGCTGTTTCTCTTATAGAGCCTGTGGAATGATTTGTGTTTACAGTGAACTGAGATAGAAGGAATGAGCCCAATTTCATTATTTCTGTTTAAGGAAAACATGATAAGGACAAAGGATTAAAATGTGTTTTCAATATAGCTTTGAAACATTCAGATCTGTATTTTGGCTTGTGTAGTCAAAATAGAATGCTGAAGAATTAGAGAGTAATAACAAAGTAATTAATGACAACTCTTTACGTATGTATATATGTATGTATGCATGTATTAATGAAATTACCTGTGGTCTGTCAAGAGTGATCAAGCTAATACTATGGCTAATTTACAACTCTCTTCTTGATTAAATCCCAGCTAAACTTTTCTGATGGCTTAGTAATAGAGTATATAAAGTATAGTAATGATAGTGTAACCTGTAGTTAATAGAGGAAGCTCATTGTCAGGTCAGTAAGAGGGAAAGTCGTTGGAGAGCCAGGCAGCTAAGTTTGCCCCAGTGATTTTCTCTGGCGTTTTGAGAAATAGAGAGACACAGAATTTTCCAGACAAGAATGATTTTTACTGATATAGCCATGCATCACTGGGCCCCTTTCAGCACTCCAGCAAAGTAAATCCACCATTTCTTTGGCCTGATATAAGGGGTTCAGGGAGATGAGTGATTCCTTGTAAGTGAATTATAACAAGAGAAATGCGAAGCTTTTTTTGAAGTGTAAGGGTATAAATAGGACGTCTTACACTGGTGTTGTAGGGGAGCACCCTGCTTAGAAGTGTTCCATGGTTCCCTTGTGAGCTTCAGTGAAGAACATTTGTTCTGAATATACTTTAAGCAAAACAAGTGACTAGAAGAATCATCACCTTGTGGTCAGACAAACTGAGGATACCTCAGAGCTTCTCAGTTTTGTCACTATTGACATTTTTGGCCAGGTCGTTCTCTGTTGCGGGGACTGTCTTGTGCATTATAGGATAGTGGCAGCACACCTGGCCTCTAGCCGTCATAGGCTAGTAACATCCTCTCACCCCCTCCTTGTGAGAACCAACACATGACTCCAGACACTGCCAGATGTCCCCTGGGGAAAAGGTATAATTGCCCTGCATTAAGAGCCCCCTAGTCACCTAGTGACCAAACTCACAGAATTTTCGGAAACGTGACCTGCTTGGTCTGCAATGACATCTCATGGAGAGAGTATAATCTGTGAGATTAAGAAAATATGTTGACACAAAATTCCACTAATTCTTTTCCAATGCTTAGTAATACATTTTGGTGGCAAACTCAGTAGGAGAGGTTTTATACATTTTCAGTAATTTAAAACAAAGTAGGATAGCTGACATTACACCATTATTACCTAGTATCAGATTAGTGAGATTACATCCTTGTTAAGAAAATGAATAAAAGATAAGATGGTATTTGTTGAGCATAAATATCAAGAGTTTAGGGAATGTTATTAGAATAGAACAAATAGCTGTATTAGAATAAAAATGAATGTAATTGCTAAGATAACTAAGTCTTGCTTAATACTGTCAAAGTTGGAGCAAATGCTAGTAGGTCAGACAAAATCTAATTTATAAAGACATATCTAAAGAAGAGAGAGACACTGGACCAGTGTTCCATTCCTCTGGACCAGTGTTCCATTCCTCCCTGTGTTTATTTAGTCCCCAAATTCTTAAGGATATAAGCATCTTGGTAATATGGTCTTATTAACCTTTGTCTTATTCATCTTAAAATATCTAGCATTTTGCCTGGCTCAGAATATGTGGTTATTAAATGTTTGTTGAATTAATGAATTATGATACTAAATCTTATAATTTATTTCATATTAGTCTCTTCCTATTTAGTCCTACTGGTTTAGTTCAGTTTGAAAATATATCTTGCTTGGAATGTTTTTTCTGTTTCCAATTTCACTCTCCACCATACTGCAGCCAAAGAGTTTTGTTTTTTTTTTTGAAAATTCATTTTGGTTTATGTAATTTCCTTGATTTAAATGCATTATTGACTTGCTATCACCGAGGGAAAAGCCTAAGACCTTTGGTAATAAGCATATTTAAAATTTTTAATCTAGCTCCTACCTCATCTCCCGCTACTCACTCATATGCTCAGATGTTCCAGCCATGCTGTCTTCCTGGCAATTCTTGGAAGGATTCAGGCTTTCCTGCATCTCTGTGACCATACTCATGTTATTCCCTCAGCCTGGATTATGCTCTGCCTCTTGCCTACCCTGACCTACTCCTAAAATATATGCTTATCACTTGATTCTCAGTCAAAAGGCCAACTTCTCTGCCTGGAATATCCTTGCTGAATCAAGTCTTTCTTCCATCTTTCCCTGCACTTTGTTTTAATAGAGTAACATCCCCACCCCTTATCTATGTTTCTGTTTTCTGTGGTTTCAGCTACCAGTGGTCAACAGTGGTCCAAAAATTTTAACTGGAAAATTCCAGAAATAAGCAATTCATAAGTTTTTAATTGTGAGAGACCATAATTATATAACTTTTATTACAGCATATTTTTATAATTGTTCTATTTATTATTAGTTATTACTCTTAATCTCTTAACATACCTAATTTATAAATTAAACTTTATCACAGGTATGTATGTATAGGAAAAAAAAACCATAGCATATATAGGGTAGAATACTATTCCTGGTTTCAGGCATCCACCGGGGGACTTGGAACACATCCCCTGTGGATAAGAAGGACAACTGTATATACCACCTTTATAGAACTCTCTCTCTCTGCAGTCTTCCTGACAATTTTTTTATGGCCTACACTAAAACATTTATTAGGTTTTATCGTAACTGTCCATAAGTCAGGTCTCCCTGGGGTTTTCTCTTTCTTCGTGTTTTCCGTAGAGAGCATGCAGGTGGTGAGGAAGTTTATTCTTTTTGCCCCTCTCAGGGGACTTTCTCTGGAACCTTCTCAATCCTAGACCTCTCTGCAGTTGCCAACAACCCATGGAAGATTCCTTGTCATAGATGCCATAAGAGCCCCCTCAGTTCTCTCATTTCCCAGCCTCTCTGGGGTCCTATCTGGTTTCCCCAGACCCACGCACCAGACTTAGGAAAACAGAAGCAGAATGGCAAACTCTGGGACCAAGCAGTATTCAATTCTGACTCTGTCTTTCACTCATTATGTGATACTGAACAAGTAATCATCTGTAAAGTGTGAATAATGGGTTCATCTCACAAGGTTGTTGTGAAGATGAAACAACTAAAACCTGTAAAGCATGTAATTAGTGCTTTACACATAGAACTTGGCATATGTTGAGTGGGCAATCATTATTTGCTCTTCTTTTATATAAAGATGTAACTTCAGAGCCACCTAGTTCAAAAGGGTTAAGAGTACAGAGAGTGCATTTTAGCAGAGAGCACAGCACGGGGATTTCCAAAGGCTCAGAGCTGAGCTGTTAGAGTTCAAACAAGTGACTTAATTTCTCTGTGCCTCAGTTTCTTTAATGTACTAAATGGAGATCGTTAGTCCTACTTCATTAGGTTTTTGTAAGAATTAAATGAGTTAATTCATGTAAAGTACCTAGAACTTGTAATAAGTTAGCTAATTTAGTATTAATATTAACTTAAGGTATTTTGACACTCGCACCTGTGTAGAAGTTTGTCTCACGTGAACTGGCCCTTCCACTCCACTCAATATTTCTTTTTCTTCAAACTGCACCCCTATTCATTCTCTTTGGTACTCCCACCCATTTGAGGTTTCCTTTTATTCATTCTAGTGTGTAGAAAGCTTGAGTAGTACTTCACACGTCAGCCAGATGAGTTCTAGAGGGGAATGGCTTTCCCTCTGTGAGCAATGGTGATTTGGTTCCTCCAATCCCAGTTTAATTTCTCCACCAGAGAGAGCTGTGAGCTGGTGTTGACTGGGGGTCACCAAGGAGGAAGCAAATCTTGAAAATCTAACCTTGACATTTTCTTAGGGTCAACCCAGCCAGCTATATCACATATTGAAGAAAGAGTGCTTTTCCTATTAACTTCATTCTGGTCAGGCCCTTCTGAAATATTGTACATCTCTACTAACTTTTTTTATCATGTTTAAACCCATTTGATATTTTCCTGTTCAACCTAAGGCCCAGGTAATTGAAAAATAAAGAACTCACTAATTATGAAAGGTTATGTTCTTTCTTTCAAGAGGAATGGAGCCAGTAGACAAGTAAATAAGTTTGGGTCTAGAATCTTCCTCAGAAGGTGATGGTGAGGGAGTTGGCCAATTCATTTTACCAACATCTGCAACATCTCTTTACATGCTTATGAGGACAGAGGAAAGAATCAGGTTAAAAAAAAATTAAGAATGACTGGTAAAGAGAAAACAGATTTCCAGCTTAAATTTAAACTTACCATTTTAAAGTATACAGACATGAAGATTTAAATTCACTGTTTATAAAATAAGCATGATATGAACTTTTCTCACTTCCCTCAGAAGTTTTCAAATTAATTAAAAGTTGAATACAAGTTGATTATTGTTTTTAAACTAAGGAATAATCTGAGAATTTGTTTTGTGTATCCCATATGATATCTTTGACAAATATTGTTTCCTTTATATAAAAGCAAATTTTAATAACTGTAATTTCAAATTTAATATAGCTAATCTTACCAAGATAAATTATTCTTCTAAAAGTACCTCTTCCAATAACATGATTTGAAAATGGCAATTTATTACCCAGTTTGAAAGTGGTAACGTCATAAAATTGGCGGTTATCATTATATAGCAATTGATTACCTTAAAAGTACATAAATGCATAATTCATGCCTTGTAGCTCACTGATTAAAGGAATAAGTGACCATATAGATAATACTAAGACAGATTTGAAATATTGGCCAGAATGTCTCGATCATGCTAATTCAGTTCAGGCAGTACAGACCAAATTGCTTTTATTTGATTTGCCTTCACCCACCTCTTTATCGAGGGCATAGCCATGTGCCTGGATGTTAATTATAACCACACCTTGTGATCAGTAATGTTTTCATAAATATAATTACAAAAGACTGAGAGACTTGGAGAGCTTTCTGTATTTCCATGGTGATGTACACAAACAAATTAAAAAAAAAATGTTTCCCTGAAAGTGTGATTAGCACAGCCCTGAGAGTGTCTGTGTTGGTATTTCCAAAAGTTTGCTTACAGCATTCATGGTGTGTTCATTTGGGTGACACAGAAATGCCCAAATAAACTGACGTTAATACAGAAGAGAACTGAAACTATTGAGAACTTGCCCTCTCGGTTTTATTGTTGGGATAAAAGTCATATACTGATGCTCTTCTAATAAATATTTCAGACTTTTTATGAATAATTAGTGCAGATGCAATCCCCTTTTAATGTCAGGAGGTGAAGTGAAGGAAAAATTAAATAGATTTTAAGTTCAGCATCTCTTCCTACTACGTTGCTGGAATCCTCCTCTATCCACACAATAGATTAACTACACTCTGTGCATACTATATTTTGCTCAGCCCTTAATATTCTGAAGCGGGACTGAAGCAGTCGTTATCTGTGGCGGTTCCTGGGTGATTTTCAAGCCCAGCACTACCCACCCAAGTGGTAGTGACACCGGCTTTCACTGAAGCCTTATTACTCTTAAAAGAGCAATTTGGTTGGTTGCACGGCTATTAGGATCACACAGCAGCCTGAAAGCTGTCAGTGCAACTGCTTCTCATCTTTTTCACACAATCCTGACATCTCTTCTCTTTTCTGCTGGACGCAGACATTACTGTTTTTATCATTTTCAATCAAGCTCTCCCAGAACGCTGAGGAATATATTCCCACTGAAAGCAAAGTGGAGAACAGAAATTATTTTATAGCTCCTGGAGCAGGAGAAGTGCTGACTGCGGGGCTGAAAGAGCTGGATCGTGAGAAATGTAGCTTGGCTCAGGGCTACATCAGGGAGCTGCTACTTTAGCTGTTAAAGATGGCAAAACAACACCTACCTCAGGTTTTTCAATGATTAATGCTATTTTAATAACTGGAAGGGAAGAGGATGTGAGAAATTTTGTGAAATTAACTTGTGGAAATGTTATCATCAGAGAAAGTGGGGAAAATTACTAGGCTTGAACTTCTCTTCGTTTTGATGCTCTTTTTCTCTGGACCAGCTCTGAGCAAGCTGACTCGGACCCCCTGGAAAGGAAAACCTTGGAAAGGGGGTAAGTGATGAAAGTTTTGTGTTAAAGATCTAAATGGAGTTAGCAAGGCTAGTCAATGGGAACTTGAAGACAGCTAAAGGTAGAGCAACTGCTTCTGTTCGGAATCAGATTTTTATTTCCAGAAAGAGGATGTGTGTTGTAGGTGGCTAGAAAGAAGAGTTTTCCTCTGTTATTGTTATAAATATATTTCTGGAATTTTTGGTTTTGTGGGCTTGCAAAGCATTACGAGGATTGTTTGCAGCAGGGAGGATATAGAGCCAGATGCGTGTTGCCCTAGTGCAAGGACATATGTGTTATCCTTAGGAAGCTTCATTATTTTAGAAAAGAAATGGGTTCTATGTCAGATCCCTGAATTGTTAGCAGATTTTGTGAGATGATCAGAGGGATGTTATGAAATGCGGTGCTGCCAACACTAATTTTCTAGCTGATTCCATCCGTGTTGATGTATTAATAAAGATAAATTGCATTAACTTTATTGAAAAAAAAATCAGCTGAACGAGAACAAGCCTTTCAATACTTCAGAGTGTTGTAATCCATTTTCTTCTGCAGTTGAAAAATTATTATGAGGTGAGAGAGAATTTGGGAGACTTTGGACCTGCTTTTTTATAAAGTTCAGTTGATTCTGCTTTACCTGAGTGCCATTTGTTTATACTAAATACAAGTTATCAGGGTACCTGTTCTGTGAATGCTCTAAGCCAAAAATGATGCTGCAGAAATATCTCAGGAGACACTTTCCAGACAGTGTGTACATGTTTCGGGGGAAAATCTTGATGAGAGAATATCTGAGGATTTTGCTTTGGGGAAGCATCCTTTTCACCTAATATTTTTATCTCAGTTCTAGAAATGTTTTCTGGGTCTGCCCACGTTTGCTTGGCTGTCAATGTTCCAGTGTGAGGTTAAAGAGAAGCATGAACATTAACAAGAAGTTTTAATAATTTATCACAGCATTTCAGCAGGATTTTCTAAATACATGAGACCCTACAGTTTGATCTTTCTGTGTCTCCTTTTGTTGCATTAAAGATATTACAAATCTTCCACCTACTGTACCTTTGAGGGAAAAGTTCCAACAGGCACTTAGCTTCAATGGGTTAGTGCAGATACAGCCCCAGAGAGTGGGAGCTGCAAGTGATCTTTGGGCCCTGTAAATTATATCATCACATTACTGTATTTCCTGGTGTCATCAATGGATTTGTTTCCTTGCAAACTGCAAGCTGTTATTTATGTTAGCCTGCATGGCAGCTTTTTGGTGGCTAGGGATCTAGAGATGTATGGCGTTATCAACTCTAGGGGATATCAGGAGTGTTAACTTGTACTTCCTATGTACATTTTTCAAAGACAGTAGGCAGTTCTACCATGTAAAAGTATCATTTCCTGTGATAAACTTTAGCAGTAGACTTTGGAGCCTTAGCTACCCAGGGAGAAAGATAGCTGCAAGGTTTTAGAAAAATTGTTAACCTAGTCAGAAAGTTTTATTTCAAAGGGCATGTGTTCCTAGGCATTTATGCATGGCACACAGTCTTAAATACAGATGCATTGGATTTCATTTGTAAATCAGGTCTGAAATGTTTCATCTTCGAACATATTACTGCTTTTTCCAATGTACACTATCTCAGCTAGAAATTTGCTAGCTCTGCTGTGCAATGACGATATGACTCAGTCAAGTTAAGAATAAACAAACATAGCAACATTTTTTATTTACTGTTAAAAGAGTCTTGTGTATTTTAAGAAGGTCAGGCAAGTTGCTGAATAACTTTAAACATGTTGACTGTTCTTTAAATTTTTTTCTTTTTTTACTGACTCTTTTTGTCACTGTCTATGCATTGCATGAATAGTTTCCACAGATTCTGAGTTCCTGCAAAGTAGCTTTACCTTGATATGCATATGTACATGTTGTAAATATTTATTTATTCATGAGCTTGGCTACTGATGGTTGTGTCAGTTGCACAACTCTGTTAACTTTCCTCTTGGCATATTCTGCAGTCTTTGTAAACATTAGTTTACAATTGTTCATTATTTTGTTTCTAGAAGTAGCGGTTTTATTATTTTGTAGAATACCTAGGAGAAGTATATGTATATATTGGGTGTGGTGGAAAGGGAGAATGAGACTTCTTAAATTAAACACTATGGCCAGAAGCAAAGAGGATCAAGGTTCAAAACAAAATTTTAAAGATGGTTTCTTTACCTTTTAAAATTTGCTTTATATCAATACTGATTCAAGCTTATCTGCTTTACAGAACAATCTTCAAAAGTGATGTTCTATTTCTAAAAATCCTGGGAAAAGTAATAATAACAAAACAACAGAGTTTTCTTCTGAAATGATTTTTTTTTTTTTTTTTTTTTTTGCACTCACATTGCCTAGGTGCATTTGTCTTAATCTGATTGAGCAGCTGTCAACCTCCATATGGCAACCTGCCCACGGTGACAATTTCCATTTTTGTTGTATTAACAGAGTCCACTGTTCTGAGAGAAGGGGTTGGGGGGGCAGGGCCAGGGAGGAGCATCCTAGATCAGTGAATAGCTGTGGCCTGTGAGGAGTGCAACAGACAGCATGTGGCCAGGCAGCTCAAAACAGGTACATATAAGCTGACTTAGAACAATTGGAAAAAAATGTTGATTATTGTTGGCTACCAAGGGGTTTTTAAGCTCATCAATGAACATGGATCTCAAATATAGGTTAGTAGGCCAGCAAGTTTTCCCTCAGGCACATGCTTTTCTATTTAATCACAATATATGAACTCCTCAAGGGAAGGTAGGTGTCTCATCTGATTCGTTCAGAGCATAGCATAAGTGATCATAAGTTTGCATTCATGATGAACTAACCAGAAATCCTAAATACACTGCTGGCATCACCTTCATTAGGGTTAAAGGACCTAATTATTCTGCATTCAATTACTCTCACCGGGAAGAAAGTCTAAAAGATGTAAACAGCTCCATTCCAGTGAGCATAACTTTACAGAGAAGTTTACATTGTAGATGGTCAATATATGTAACATAAAGGGAATTTAAAATTATATCGTTTTTAAAAAAAATTTTGCTATTGGAAATTAGACTTTAAGCTAAATTTTTATTTTTATAGTTACTCTCAAAGGTGAAAATGGGAGGTAAATATGTATAAATAGAAGAATGGGTATAAAAGTTGTAAATGGGTGAAAGCTAGGGCAAAAGGGTGTTGTCAAAGCAAACCCCTGGCCGAACAGAAACACTGGCCAATCAGAGCAACGGCTGATCAAGCTAAGGGGAGGAGCCAA
This sequence comes from Platanista minor, assembly GCA_004363435.1. Lineage (NCBI taxonomy): Eukaryota > Metazoa > Chordata > Mammalia > Artiodactyla > Platanistidae > Platanista > Platanista minor. The sequence continues at coordinate 13,422 of RJWK010011412.1, read as the reverse complement.
CCCCGACTGTCCTTAAGGCCCACCCAACTCTTTCACCTTGACTCCATTTAAATCTCCCCAAAGAGTCTGTCAAGTATACTCAGGCGTCTCAGTTATGATACGAGTTAAACTATGGCAACAGAGCATGAAGTTATCAAAACTTTTGACAATTCAAAAGATTCTTTCACAGAACATTCTTACTTGCTTCCTTTTATAAATTACAGCAGCTGGTTGTCCGTGTCTGTTTTTGCTAAGCAAAGAAAAACTCTCTGGCGTTTATCTCCCCCCCCCTCTCTGTGAAGGGTTAGAATGTATTATGAGCATTCTATGGCATTATGTTATTTTACTTTATGGTGCATTGAAGCAGTGACATAAGAATATTCAGAGGGTGCTATTTTAGATATTATGTACTTATTTGCATGGACCTGTATAATATATTGACAGTTATTTAGACGTTTTTTGGAATTTGAGGTAGGTTGTCTTTGTTTTTTCTTTTAAAACCTTAAAAGTTAAAAAGAGAATTAACTATGTGCTGGTGCCTAATACCTATAAGCCCATTTTTACGATATTGCTCCTGAAGCCCTGACCACCAGTTCAAATGCCCCTCAACCACGTGCTGAAATTAATATTTCATATTTTGAATGCTAGGGCATTTTATTTAAATTAGAAGGCATTTGTCAGTTTTTATGTATATATATGTCTTATATGTTTGCCACTTTGTAAGTTATTTGAAGAGAAATTTTGTCTTTGATTCATATTTGTTAACATGCAATCTTGCTTCTAATAGATGCTCAATAAATATTATTTGATGAATGAGCAAAGTACCTAAAAAATTAGACTGGGAATAAAATATTCTATGACTTTAGATGTTACACTTTTTTTTTTTTTTTTTTTTTTTTTTTTTTTTTTTTTTTTTTTTTTTTTTTTTTTTTTTTTTTTTTTTACTTTTAATTGGTGCTATATCTTATCTTTCTAATGTTGGGAAATCATTTTTTATCACTCTACTTTTACTATATCGTTTAAATTTCAGTTTTCGTTGTAGAAAAATATGAATGTATTTATAGTATTTTAAAACTTGGAAGATTGTGGCAGACTCATGTAGGAAGTAGTGCAGTAAGGAAAAAAGAAAGCAACGTTGTTGTTCAAAAGTAATTTATAATGTGAGATTGTGAATCTGGAAACTGAACAATATGAATATTCATGCAAAATGTAGAGTGTTCTTTGTACTGTGTATAATCACCACTTCTGTTTTTCATTTGTTTAAATTATTTAATCTCCATCTGTATGCAATAAATAGATTTAATACCTTATCTTCCCTACAACTAAAGAGTAATTTCCAAAGCTAAGCCTGAAATGAGTGTGTTTTTTTCAATAAGTTCAAAAGATAATGAGAGTATTTTTTAGATACAGAAATCAAAGAGTATGCTTAACAACCATACTAAGATCTGTGAAAATTTTGCTCATGTTCTCTAGTGCTATTTGAAAAACAGCATTTGAGAAAATCAGCAAAGTATATGTGAGAACTTGATAAGAAAAACTTGATGCTTGAGCATGATAGACTTTTCTTAGTCTTAGAAATTATGACCTGAGAATATCTTATCCACAGTCATTTTGGTCTAACTTTCATTCTAATTTACTGTTTCACTTTTAACCTCAAAATTTTATTTTACTTACCTATTTATTATTAATGTAACATTTGTTGCCATGTAATTTTGGAATTTCACATAATACTTACTAAAATGCATTTTGTATTGGATGATAAATGGGGGTGGAAATTGGAAAGAGTTTTGAAGTGTTCTTTTTTACAGCTCAGCAATGGTGTAGTTATTTATTTATTTATTTATTTATTTATAATATCTTTACTGGAGTACAACTGCTCCACAATGGTATGCTAGCCTCTGCCCTACAACAAAGTGAATCAGCCATACATAGACATACATCCCCATATCTCCTTTGAAGTGTTCTTTATGTTAGAAAATAGGTAGAAAGAAGTTGTTTATATTTAACTTACAAATAGAATACACAGTTTTATCAAAATGGGGGAAACTACTGCCCAGGAAGCAGAGTGCTAATCCATTTTAAAGAATATAGTTTTAGGAGCTGTATATCCTTTATAAAGTCAGAATATACCTGTGAAAAGTGTGATCTGAAAATATATGGACTCACACCACCCTGATCAGGTATGAGTGCAAGTTTCTGTATGTGTGTATCCATTAGTTCCTACCTCTCTCCACTCCAAGGAGAAGATTCATTAGCCAAATTCCACAAAGAAAATTTTGTTCAGGAACTTAAAAAAGAAATAAGGATTTTTGAATAGGTTATTTAATTTTTAAAAATGAAATAAATTGACAGTAGTGAAATACCTTAGATATCTTAGTATAGGGGCTCATGAATCCATTGTTAAGATGGTGTCAGCACTTACATTATAAGCTACATTTTCAAAGGGTTTACAACTGAGCCATAAAATTTTTGCTTCAAGATGGATCATGGCTAACATTAGGCCTCCATCTGAGAGCAATTTTGTCTTCTTAGTTTTCAAATTCAAACCTTCAACCTTCAAAATTACTTGAGTATAAAAAAAAGGAAAAACGAAAGTAAAATATAGCTATGGTCACAGGCTTTGTTACTTGATAAAGAATTAAAATTTCAAAATAGAAATTCAGAAAGTGATGAGACTTTACAATAAGGTCTGTTTGCTTAAGTCAATTATAGATTATGTGAATCAAATAGTGACCTTGATCAGTTAAGACTGGGGATCTTTTATCTGTTAAAGACTTTTGTTTGGTTAAGAAACCAAGGTCATCAAAACAAGAGATAATATTCCTGAAAAGGAAAGAAAATAAGTACATTACATCTTAAGGTCGTTGCATTTTCAGAGATCAGAGCATTCATCAGGGCCTATGGCCTCATCTAATATTGTGCTTCAGCCATTTAACCTTGCTGGTCCTTACGGTTACCTTTGTCCAGGAATAGAATTTAAGAAAAATAACTGAAAGATGACAATTCTAGAGTTATAATGTAGAAATCAAATCAAAGGTCCAAAGTCCTGAACTGGTACCTTAAAAATGATATACAACTTCACACACTAAAAAGGGGTTTCTATACTCACTCCACATTGGGTTTTTGAAAGCCATTTATTAAATATTCAATAGGTATTCAAAACTTGATCTATCAAAAACACGAAAAAACCATATGTATATGGTATATACATGTATACGTATATACACATACATACAGATTTCTACCCTCTAGAAACTTGTAATTTATGATCCTTAAGACTTTACTTTTCTGGCAGGGTTGGAGAGTGGGGGGAGGAATTCTCTTTCCCTTTAACTGGTATGTCTCCAAATAAGGTAAGTGACTGTGATATTAAAAACAAAACAACAAAACTAAACTAAGGTTGGGCTTGGTGCCATTTGCGGGGGGCAGGTAGCAGGGAGTAAAACTACAGATATCCAAATTATACTCTGAACTTACTCTCTTCTTGATATTATACCAAAACCACAATTTAGGGTAAAACTGGTTGAGCTCAGCTCCAGCATTCAATCTGTTCTACAAACCACTTATTAACTTCTGGATGATTTATACTGATTTTTATGTTTCTTTACTTTATCTTTTCCATTTAAGACCCCCCTTCTTAAAATGAGAAAGCAACTGGCTGTCTCAAAGTGTCTTTAGCTATTGAATAGTTGAGGCAACTCACCTTAAAATATAAACTTTAAATAATCGATTTGGGAACTTTGGTGTGTAGAAAAGCATGGTGATATGGTCACGGAAAGAGTCTATATCCTAGGATTAGAAGGGAAAAACAGCTGTACTTGATAATAGGGAGAAAGTAGTTGTGAACCCTTTACTTTCTAGGCAGTATGTGGTTTATACTTAACAGATTCAGTTTGAAATCTAGTCCAAATTCTGTTAAAAAAATATCTATACATCAAATTAAGCCTAGCATATATGCTTCAGATTCCATTATGTAATGGAGTTTTTTTGTAGAAATAAGTCGGATGTTGTCCAATTAATAGTATGCAGACACAACAAAAAAAACTGTATGCATTTATGAATAATATTTATTTGAATGGCTACACCTTGAATTCTGTCTCTATACAAAATGCCAAACGAATAAGCCTATACTCTCACATTAGAAAAATTTTCCCCGGTATTATTACTCAGGAAAATATAAAGATTTAATGAGCTAATTCTGTACTGCCAATTTATAGCTCTTGACATGTTGCCAGGATGAGTATAGAAATTCATTCCTTCTGTCAATGTATGAAGAGTTCACCACATAGACTATTAAGATAGACTCTACATATGCTTGGTAGAATCCCTTTCATAACAATGTCAAAAGCTCTGTCATCAAAGAAGTAGTTATCAAGCTGGGCAAAGTCCAAGAATGTGTTCTGGAGACAGGAGCACATCATGAAATCTCTAATGCAATAGTTGGCAGCTAATAAAGAATTTATTTCAGGGCAATCAGGAATGTAACTGAAGTGCCTTCTAGAATCCATAGGGGCCTGAGAATTGCTTCTGGCTAACTAGTATGAATTTTCATTTATCTAACACAATGTCCCATTCCTGTTTAGGGATTGCATGGACCAGTGCAGAGACACATGCAGGGATTTTGGGGCTGAGGTTGTTGATTGCCAAGTGTGATGAGTTACATTTGATGCACTGTTAGAGAGTTTTGCTAATTGTGCATTTCCACTCAGGGTCCCCAAAGATGTTATGTTGGTAATTTGTACATTCAAGGTAGACCAACATGTACTGTACTATTAGTAAACTATTTTTATGTCCATCTACTATATGCATATACTGCGCTTATATAGTATAGTAGGAAACCTGAAATACATGCATTCATTCATTCAAACAAATATTTATTGAATACTCTCAAGAGAAACAATTTAAATGATCAGAGAAGATAGGCATAAAGGAACATTTGGAAAAACAACCAGTAAAATATATGAGCTGTAGATTATGTGTATATAGTTTTTTAAGGCTTTGAATAAATAAGTAAATATAAAAGGGAAAAATTTTTCAAATGATAATAGCCAGAATAATGAGAACAGGGAAATATAGAGCTATATGCTATATACAGCTGAGCAGGTTGTTGTTTTTTTTTAATTTTATTTTCCTTTTTTTTTTTTTTTTTTAAGGACATTCTCTGTGCCAGGCTCGGTGTTATGTTAATTTCTTTGATCTGTGTAACTTAATGCTTGCATCAGCCCTATCCAAAAGTTTCTGTTATTCTTATCATCCCCACTTGTCATATGACAGTAACAACTTGAATAAAGTTATCAAGTAGTATACTTTGGAGCCAGACACCTGATCCAGGCCAACAGTATGCTACATCTGGGGAACAGTCAAGTAACCAATCTGATTCCAGTGGGCAGCATGTTGAGAATTAGTGGCAATAACAACAGAATCAGTTAAGGATAGCTTTGAGAGTCGGGCAGAGAGTGAACTAGAATTTATAGAATTGGAGACAAGTGGCCACTGCAGGTCTTGGTAAGATAAGTCATATGATGACTGCAGTATTTAGGGAACAAAACATGGTGCCAATTACCTGGGTAATTTTTCAGATACCCATCGTACTGTAGATCTCTGTGGTATTCCTGCCTCATTAAATTTGCAAGATACACATTTTCGTAGCTTAAAAACAAAAGCAGTGATACCAAATTCTGTGTTAGAATAAAAGTCCAAGTTGTGATTTGATCTTCTCTCACTGTGAAGAGTTTAACAATGTCACTGTTATTGAAAACTATTTGCCTTATATCAATATAATGTGTGTTGGGCAAAGCATCTTCTGAAGTGGTTTATTTGACAGTGCCAAATAATTTGCATCAAAACTATTAAGTGGCTTTGTGTTACCACAGTAATAAATTAGTTTGTGTGTGTATATAAATTAGTATATAAATGTATATATGAATATATTCTATGTATAAATAGTCCGTATTTTATAGTTGCTGCATTTAACTATGTGAGTGTAAATTATGTGGTTATGACATTTATCAGCTATTTATAAGTTATGTTATACAATACTTTTTTAAAAATAAATTTATTTATTTTGGGCTGTGTTGGGTCTTGGTTTCTGTGCGAGGGCTTTCTCCAGTTGTGGCGAGCGGGGGCCACTCTTCATCGCTGTGCACGGGCCTCTCACTGTCGCGGCCTCTCGTTGCGGAGCACAGCTCCAGATGCGCAGGCTCAGTAGTTGTGGCTCACGGGACCAGTTGCTCCGCAGCATGTGGGATCCTCCCGGACCAGGGCTCGAACCCATGTCCCCTGCATTGTCAGGCAGGTTCTCAATCACTGCGCCACCAGGGAAGCCCCAATACATTTGTATAGAAGTTTCAAAGAGATATAAACATATTGCTTGAAGCCTCAGTATATGTTCTAAAAAGAGTTCTTCATATCATAATTACATTATTGGATGATCTTTAAGATTTACTGCTGTAATTTTAAATGCCTTATGTATGTATAAAAGTATGATTTTATTCATCTGTTTGAAGAATCTAGGCAAGTGGATGGGTATATGAGTTAAGTAATTTGGAAGTGGTAGCATATTTTTCCAAAGCAAACTTTTAACTTACAATTATTAAGTTTAAAAGCATGTGATGAGGGGCTTCCCTGGTGGTGCAGTGGTTGGGAGTCTGCCTGCCGATGCAGGGTACATGGGTTCGTGTCCCGGTCCGGGAGGATCCCATAAGCCGCGGAGCGGCTGGGCCCGTGAGCCATGGCCGCTGAGCCTGCACCTCTGGAGCCTGTGCTCTGCAACGGGAGAGGCCGCGACAGTGAGAGGCCCGTGTACCGCAAAAAAAAAAAAGAAAAAAAGCATGT
>RJWK010011411.1:0-42022 GCA_004363435.1 Platanista minor | reverse complement strand
AAAAGAAAAAGAAATGAAGGAAACAATAGCAAAGATCAATAAAACTAAAAGCTGGTTCTTTGAGAAGATAAACAAAATGATAAACCATTAGCCAGACTCATCAAGAAAAAAAGGGAGAAGACTCAAATCAATAAAATTAGAAATGAAAAAGGAGAAGTAACAACTGACACTGCAGAAATACGAAGGATCATGAGGGATTACTACAAGCAACTCTATGCCAATAAAGTGGACAACCTGGAAGAAATGGACACATTCTTAGAAAAGCACAACTTTCCGAAGCTGAACAGGGAAGAAATAGAAAATATAAACAGACCAATCACAAGCACTGAAATTGAGACTGTGATTAAAAATCTTCCAACAAACAAAAGTCCAGGACCAGCTGGCATCACAGGCGAATTCTATCAAACATTTAGAGAAGAGTTAACACCTATCCTTCTCAAACTCTTCCAAAATATAGCAGAGGGAGGAACACTCCCAAACTCATTCTATGAGTCCACCATCACCTTGATACCAAAACCAGACAAAGATGTCACAAAGAAAGAAGACTAGAGGCCAATATCACTGATGAACATAGGTGCAAAAATCCTCAACAAAATAATAGCAAACAGAATCCAACAGCACATTAAAAAGATCAAACACCATGATCAAGTGGGGTTTATCCCAGGAATACAAGGATTCTTCAACATGTGCAAATCAATCAATGTGATACACCATATTAACAAATTGAAGGAGAAAAACAATATGATCATCTCAACAGATGCAGAAAAAGCTTTTGACAAAATTCAACACCCATTTATGATAAAAACCCTCCAGAAAATAGGCATAGAGGGAACTTATCTCAACATAATAAGGGCCATATAGGACAAACCTACAGCCAACATTGTTCTCAATGGTGAAAAACTGAAACCATTTCCTCTAAGATCAGGAACAAGACAAGGTGGCCCACGCTCACCACTATTATTCAACATAGTTTTGGAAGTTTTAGCCACAGCCATCAGAGAAGGAATAGAAAGAAAAGGAATCCAAACGGGAAAAGAAGTAGTAAAGCTGTCACTGTTTGCAGATGACATGATACTATACATAGAGAATCCTAAAGATGCTACCAGAAAACTACTAGAGCTAATCAAGGATTTTGGTAAAGTAGCAGGATACAAAATTAGTGCACAGAAATCTCTTACATTTCTACACACTAATGATGAAAAGCCTGAAAGAGAAATAAAGGGAACACTCCACCATTGCAACAAAAAGAATAAAATACCTAGGAATAAACCTACCTAAGGAAGTCTCCTTTTGTCTACCTAAGGAGACAAAAGAGCTGTATGCAGAAAAGTATAGGACACTGATGAAAGAATTTAAAGATGATACAAACAGATGGAGAGATATACCATATTCTTGGATTGGAAGAGTCAAAGTTGTGAAAATGATTATACTAACCCAAAGCAATCTACAGATTCTGTGCTACCGATGGCATTTTTCACAGGACTAGAACAAAAAATTTCACAATTTGCATGGAAATACAAAAGAGCCCGAAAAGCCAAAGCAATCTTGAGAAAGAAAAACAGAGCTGGAGGAATCAGGCTCCCGGACTTCAGACTATACTACAAAGCTACAGTAATCAAGACAGTATGGTACTGGCACAAAAACAGAAATATAGATCAATGGAATAGGATAGAAAGCCCAGAGATAAACCCACACACATATGATCACCTTATTTTGATAAAGGAGGCAAGAATATACAAGGGAGAAAAGACAGACTCTTCATTAAGTGGTGCTGGGGAAACTGGACAGCTACATGTAAAAGAATGAAATTAGAACACTCCCTAACACCATACACAAAAATTAACTCAAAATGGATTAGAAACTTAAATGTAAGACTGAACAGTATAAAACTCTTAGAGGAAAACATAGGCAGAATTCTCTATGACATAAATCACAGCAAGATCCTTTTTGACCCACCTCCTAGAGAAATGGAAATAAAAACAAAAATAAACAAATGGGACCTAATGAAACTTAAAAGCTTTTGCACAACAAAGGAAACCTTAAGCAAGATGAAAAGACAACCCTCAGAATGGGAGAAAATATTTGCCAAGCAACTGACAAAGGATTAATCTCCAAAATTTACAAGTAGTTCATGCAGTTCAATATCAAAAAAACAAAAAACCCAATCCAAAAATGGGCAGAAGACCTAAACAGACATTTCTCCAAAGAAGATATACAGATTGCCAACAAACACATGAAAGGATGCTCAACATCACTAATCATTAGAGAAATGCAAATCGAAACTACCATGAGGTATCACCTCACACCAGTGTGGAGAAAAGGGAACACTCTTGCACTGCTGGTGGGAATGTAAACTGATACAGCCACTATGGAGAACAGTATGGAGGTTCCTTAAAAAACTAAAAATAGAACCACCATATGACCCAGCAATCCCACTACTGGGCATATACCCTGAGAAAACCATAATTCAAAAAGAGTCATGTACCACAATGTTCATTGCAGCTCTATTTACAATAACCAGGACATGGAAGCAACCTAAGTATCCATCGACAGATGAATGGATAAAGAAGATGTGGCACATATATACAATGGAATATTACTCAGCCATACAAAGAAACAAAATTTAGTTATTTGTAGTGAGGTGGATGGACTTAGAGTCTGTCATACAGAGTGAAGTAAGTCAGAAAAAGAAAAACAAACACCGTATGCTAACACATATACATGGAATCTAAAACAAAAACAAAAAAAGGTCTGAAGAACCCAGCGGCAGGACAGGAATAAAGATGCAGACATAGAGAATGGACTTGAGGACAGAGGGAGGGGGAAGGGGAAGCTGGGACGATGTAAGAGAGTGGCATGGACATATATCCACTACCAAATGTCAAATAGATAGCTAGTGGGAAGCAGCCACATAGCACAGGGAGATCAGCTCGGTGCTTTGTGACCACTTAGAGGGATGGGATAGGGAGGATGGGAGGGAGACGGAAGAGGGAGGAGATATGGGGACATACGTATATGTATAGCTGACTCACTTTGTTATACAGCAGAAACTAACACACCATTGTAGAGCAATTATACTCCAATAAAGAAAAAAAAAAAGGCTTGTGAGGGGAAGTTAATGAAAACCTGTTAAGTAGAGCATAGAGGGGTAGGATTAAGGTGATTCTAGATGGAAGAAAGGGAGGTTGGAGGCCTGCAGAGCCCAGCTGGACATCAAGGTGAGACACCCAAGAAGTCGTTTCTGGGAGGATTTCTGGCACCAGAACAGGAGGCTGAGTTCAAAGCATGTTATCCAGAGAAAAACTGGGTGATCAACAGGAACTCAGATGCAGAGTCAAAATAGGGGAGGATGAGGAGTCAGGAAATCTAAGAATAAAGAATAGAAAAGCATATTCAGGGAAATCACTGGCGGTCCAGATGTTAGGACTCCGCACACACTTCCATTGCAAGGGGCACAGGTTCAATCCCTGGTCAGGGACAATCCCGCAAGCCGCGCGGCCAAAAGACAGAAGAAAAGAAAAGCGTATTCAGGGTGACTATTTAATCATTCGCGTATTCAGCAGATGTGTATTAAATAACTATTACACATCAGAAGTTGTTTTAGGACTACATATCGTAATTAGAGTCCCTACTCTCATGAAGCACACAGTCTGTTAAGGAAGATACATAATTTAAAAATCAATCATCATAAAGGAAGAGATGCACAGGACCCTCCATGGAAACACAAAGCAAGAGCACCTGACCCTCCACAGAGGTGGGGAGGAGACGGATCGGGTGGAGTGCAGTGAAGGTGTCCTTGAGGAAGTAATATACATGCTCAGACATTTAGTCAGTGGTTCTCAATACAATCAGACTCAACACCCTCTTTGCTACAAATATTTTATAGCATTCTCCTGTTATCCTGAAACAAAATTCACAGTTAATATTACCTTCCTATACACATAATTTAATCAATATAATTATTTAACTACAGTAAAGAGCGAGAGAAAAATCACATGTATTTCCGTACGCAAATGTATTGCTCATCTAATCAGGAAGTCTTGACAACACCGTGAAAGTGACAGCCTCAAATACAGACTGATGTCAGGGTTAGTAACCCAGATACTGTGAGGGCATTGCCGTTCGTGAAGTGATTTTCATCCTTGATGAAGAACTCCTGATAAAGTTCAGAATAAAAATCAAACTCTATCTTCCCTTGTTATACACAGTTCCTAGTTGTATTCCTGGAAAAATCAATATATATGAAATGGCACAAAATAGACTTTTTATTCATATATGAAGTGGAGGTTCCTAAAAGAGGAGGGTTTTCCCCTACAAGGATATCAAGAGGGATGTTTGAAACTCAAGCAAATATACTGAACTCTGTCCCTCCGGACGGTCCCATGTGTTACACAATGTCTAGTCTCCCTGGGCCCTGCTCACCACATGTTAGTTGTGCCTCCAGATCACTGACAAGCAAAAACACGCCCACACTTTTCCAAAATGCTTCCCACCGCAATTAAAATCGCCGATCTTAAACACAGTAACTCCCAACTGAGATTATAGAAACCTATGGAAGGTTTGTCCCAAGACAGACTTCACGGGCAGGCTGTTCTATAAACCCAAGCTCGTGGGTTGAGGTGGGCCTGAGCTCCTGCCCAATTCTGCACCTTTTTGGGGGTGGGAGGGATGTGACCCCAGACCCGACCAGAGGATCTCAGCGGCCACACTGCAGTGACCAGCCCTGGGTAGGGGGGTGATGGTCTGACCAAGGCACCTCAGCAGCCTCTCCTGGACGTGTACTGGGGGACAGTGTTCTCTTTTCTCCAGGAATACAAGCTACAAGCAAAATGCAAAGTCTTCCCACACAGAAGAAAACATGCCTCTTAAGTCCACGGTGAATGTAACACCTTGAAAATGGGTTCCGGTTCACATGTGTTATCTTGAATGTTCAGTGGACACAAATGGGGGAGAGGAGAGGTATGACCCTTCCTCCTCCTGATTTTCATTTCCGGAGGCAGAACGCCACTGGTGGACCCTTCTCACCTTTTTTTTTTTTTTTTTTTTTTTTGCGGTACGCGGGCCTCTCACTGTTGTGACCTCTCCCGCTGCGGAGCACAGGCTCCGGACGCGCGGGCTCAGCGGCCCTGGCTCACGGGCCCAGCCGCTCCGCGGCATGTGGGATCCTCCCGGACCGGGGCACGAACCCGTGTCCCCTGCATCGGCAGGCGGACTCTCAACCACTGCGCCACCAGGGAAGCCCTTCCTTCTCACCTCTTTCTGGGTCTTTGCTCACTTTGTTCCTGGGGAGAGTGATGCCATTTACGTAGAGTTGAATTTGAGGCAAATAGCTGGACATCATGGCTCTTCGTGTTGGGGAAAAATACCTGGGCTCAGGGAGCAGAAATTCTCTGTGTTTAGTGCCAGAAATTGTACCGAGACCCACTTCACAGGCTCAGCTGTGGCCCCAAAGAAGATACACTGAAGTCCTAAGCCCAGGACCTCAGAATGTGCTCTTATTTGGAAATAGAGTCTTTGCAGTTATAATCAAGTTAAGATGAAGTCATTAGGGTGGGCTCTTAATCCAAGATGACTAGTGTTCTTATAAGTGGGACATTTGGACAAACACACAGACAAACAGGGAGAAGGTCATGTGACAAGAGACGCCAGGGAGGGAGTGACACAGATGCAAGCCAGAGATTGGCAGCCACCACCAGAAGCTGGAAGAGACAGGAAGGATGCTCCAGGTTTCAGAGGGAGCATGGCCCTGCCAACACCTGATCTCAGACATCAAACCTCTAAAACTGTGAGACAATAAACTTCTGTTGTTTTAAGCCATCCAGTTTGTGGCTCTTTGTTAGGCAGTCCCAGCAAATTAACACACCCTCCCTGGGGGAGGCGGGCTCCATCCAGGCTACACGGGCAGGTGGGAGCCTGCCTCGGGTTTAGCTCTAGAGCCCACTTAGCTGCCAGATTCTCCAACATTCTCCAACTTTGCTCTTTTTAACTTAGTGTTTTGGCCTCCACCTGTCCCTCCTAGTTTAGAATTTCAAGTTCTTTAGATCCCCAGCAGGACAGGCAGTGACATTTGTGGGGAAGCCTTCAGAAACATCCACGTTTCATGGATAAATAAGGTATCTCTGATTTCCACACTGTGCAAAATCTCTTTGGGGACAAAAGTGATCTTTGCAAGAGCACATTTCTTGTCATCGTAGAGCTTCCTTCAGTATGACATACATTTTTCCAACCACACTGGTAAATTAAGAGTTGTTCAAAGAAATACATTTATTGAAATCAAGCAGCTGTTGAAATAAAGAATGCTGAGCACAACTGCCATACTATGGTTTGTAACCTAACTTTTAGGCTGAACATATTATTATAAATAATGCTCCCGGGCTTCCCTGGTGGCGCAGTGGTTGAGAGTCCGCCTGCCGATGCAGGGGACGCGGGTTCGTGCCCCGGTCCGGGAAGATTCCCACATGCCGCGGAGCGGCTGGGCCCGTGAGCCATGGCCGCTGGGCCTGCGCGTCCGGAGCCTGTGCTCCATAACGGGAGAGGCCACAACAGTGAGAGGCCCGTGTACCGCAAAAATAAATAAATAAATAAATAAAAAATAAATAAATAATGCTCCCCAACCTGGTTGCAGGAGCTGGGGGCCCTCTGCATGGAGCACTCTGTTCTCTCCTCCTTTCCTTGAATATCCTTACTCATCCCTCAGATACCAGCCTAACTGTTGTCTCCTCAAGGAAGCCTTCCTGGACCTCCCTGACAGGTGGCATCCCCCAAGCATAGCTCCAGGGACCTCTCCTGAGCAGCACCTGTCCATAAGCATGGGGACCCTGTGCCTTATATGCTCCCTGTGTGCCCCAAAATTCTTTTCAAGTGTCACACATAGTAGCTCAATACACATTTGATGAATGAATGAATGAACCTTATACTGTGGTTTAAAGTGGCCAGGGACATCATCCGTCCCACGGCTTCTCCTAACTCACCTCTGCTGCTCCCACTGGGCTCAGAAACCTTCCAAAAGTCCTTGGAGACGCAGCAAGTGTCCTTCTATTGCAGGAGAGGCTCAAGCATCACCTCACTTTCATAGTTCAAAATAGAATTCAAAATCCTATTAGTTGCACCAGTAAGCTAACTTCATTTCTGATCTACTTTCCATGGTTCTAATATTAAATAATGGTTTTAGTGCCTTTTTTCTTTAATTTGGATTTAGAAATACAAATTTCGTATTTTCCTCAATAATACTGAAAAATTAAAACCCATTTCTTGTACATGCAGAGAATGATGAAAAAATAAAGCTGGGAGCAATTTGGAAAACAGCAAAAAAAAAAAAATTCTATTAGTTGCAACCTTGAAAGTGTTATGACATTATATGCAGAATCTAAAAAAAAATGATACAAATGAACTTATTTACAAAACAGAAACAGACTGACAGACTTAGAGAATGAATTTATGCTTACCAGGGAGGAAGGCAGGGGAGGGATAGACTGGGAGTTTGGGATTGACATGTACACACTACTGTATTTAAAATAAAATGCCTTTCCATGAAACAAAAAAAAATAAAGTAGGTGATCAAGGAAAAAAGGTAATATAATGACAAATATTTAGAAGGCAATATACACATGGGGCTGTATCCATGCTTACCTGTGGCCACACTGTCATCAACGAATCCTAGCCCAACATTCAATAACAATTTTCCTGAATCCAAATTAGTTGCATATTGGTAAATCTTTTACAAGAGAGTTCCCCGGAGGCTTCTCTTTTCCCCCAGTGTGTACTGTGACATTATTGAATTTCAAGTCTTCTGAGCATGGTGTAGCTTGTAGGAAGCAGCAGCCGTCTGTTCTGGTCCAAGTCGTCTTCTTCACAGCAAGAGGGAGACGAAATCCCGGTTGAGGACTACTATGAACTTTTTTTTTTTGCGGTACGCGGGCCTCTCACTGTCGTGGCCTCTCCCGTTGCGGAGCACGGGCTCCGGACGCACGGGCTCAGCGGCCATGGCTCACGGGCCCAGCCGCTCCGCGGCACGTGGAATCTTCCCGGACCGGGGCACGAACCCGCGTCCTCTGCATCGGCAGGCAGACTCTCAACCACTGCGCCACCAGGGAAGCCCTACTATGAACTTTTGGCCTTCTTATATTTACTATTTTCTTGACTTGGGCATATTCAACTTGAAATACTTGGTAAACAATTTATTCTTAAGAGCTATTTTCTTTTTTCTTTTAGTCCTTGTAACTATTTCTGAGCATGGGGTGAGTTAGCCTCTAATTCAATCACAAAGATTGTGGCATATAAATATTTTAACATTTTAATTAAATTGTATTTTTGTTATGCTTGTCCTAAGGCTTCCCAGGCTAAGAGTAGAGTGTATTAAATCCAATATAGGAAAATCATGACTTCAATTAGTTCCTAAGTGGGATCAGTGTCAATTTTAGACCAAAGAAACTGCTTTATTGTGACCCAGGTGGCACAGGTAACCTCTGTAGGGTTTATTCTAATGAAAGTCAAGGCTCCCGGCCCAGACATCTCCCAGAAACACACACACACACACACACAGAGTTAATGCCTGTCATTACTCCATTATTTCTTTAGCTCTTGAAGGCTTCCTGGCCTTTTAAAATACCACTTGAAGGAATTAAGCCTTATCAGTTCATAGCTTTGTTATCGGCCAACACCTTAGTTGACGAGCAGCTGAGAGTGAGAGCTTGCCAGGAATGTGACCTGGATGGGTGCTGGTGGGAGGGGAGAAAGAGTGCGGGGAGGAGACCTGCTGGGGGCAGAGGAAGAGGCTACTGACAGCCTGGCACACGAGGCAGGGCCTTGCTGCCCTTGGGCTGCTTTGCTCAGCGCTAAGCTGAGGCAGGGAGGTGGGGGCAGACGCTGCCACAGACCCCAGACAAACAGTTTCTCACACTTTTCAGACTGTTTCTATCGACAACCCCATCCACACTGACAAGGCAGTGATCCACATCACACACGTGACCTCGCTACCAGGTGCATGATGCTTACTGCATGGCAGACACCATTCTGGACCCCTTATTCACCAGCTGATGGAGTACGTAATTGACCATCTTCTACAAATTAGAACTGAGGTTTAGGAAAGTAAAGAGCACACAGCTATGAAACGGGAGAAGTAGAAATCAAACCCAAATTTGTCTCACTCCAGAGGCTAGGATTTAAACCACTATGCCTTTGAACTTCTTTCTGTTTATGAACTACTCTTTAAAAAGCTATTATTTCACTTACTCTCAAAAGGTCCTGGCAAATACAGAGGCTGTGCTTGCTCTATTATTTCCAGTTTAGAAATTCAAGCGCACATACCTTGGGGGACCAAAAGTTAATGGCCTTGGGTCGGAATCGATTGCGGAACATGAATAGAAATGTGTCCCCCGGTGTCACCCAAGGCTTCTTATAGGAGGCTGCATATCTTCCTGTATCTCCCTCAGTGATGCCCATGGTATTTTTATTTGTTTGCTTTTGTTTTCGCATGTGTTCTGTATCTACCACTGAGAGTAGGTCTTTGCCGGAGATAAACCTCCATATCAAAACCCCATCTGCTCAGTTTGTTCATGGACCCAACTCTGTGCTTTGACCACCATTTAGGTAAAAATCATTACATTAGGAAGTTCTAATCAAGGTTAAAAACGGCATCAACAGTGATTATCATAAGCGTTTCTGAGAAGCCCTCCCTTGATCATGTAGACTCAGGAAAGACCCCTGAAGAAATGGAACAGAAGGCTCACCACGTGGCTGCCAACAAAACCTTGCAGAAGTTTTAACAAGCAGCCCTAATATTTTATTGACTTAAAGGGAAATGGAGTCAAGAGGGAAATGCCAATAAAATTGTAGGTTAGCCAAAGGTTTGTTTTAGTTTCTATGGATTAGTTCTCACACATTTCCTGCTACTAGACTTTCTTTGGGTAATGTGTAATTTTAACTACAAACCTAGCATTTAGCAGTGAGTACTAGTCTATTTCCTGATGAACTTGAGAAAGGTCAGAGGTTAATTGGACTATGCCTGGTTAAAATGTCTTAAGCTTGAAGGGAGCACAGTGTTTCCCAACCTTATCAGGTCCAAGGATGGTTCAGTGCTTTAGTAACAAGCAGACACAGAAATGTCTTAGCTTTAGGGAAACAAATCTAATTTTGTCTTAACTGTGCTACACTAAATAAACGACTCAAACTTCCTGAAACCTTAAGAAAACACAAAAGGCCCTTAGTCTGAAAGTCTGGGCCTCACCGATATTACATCCCCACCCTCACTGCAGAGAACAGAAGCAACTGAAATTTATACTCATCATCAATTATACAGAATCAGATCTGTCACCAGGCTCCAAAGATGAATTTTCTGGTGGAAAATAAATAACACTTATTAACAAAAAGCCAAAAGGGGACTTGTAGGGAGGAGAGGGAACTCCAGAAAAAAAAAGCTACAGAGAGCTCTGTGTGTGAACAGGTTCCACTGAAAAGTGAGCTCCAAATCAGGCTCAGCTTTGCTGCCTGGAAACTCAGTCAATGCCTCTGAAGAGTGAAATATAAGTTTTTCTGAAACCCAATTATTGATTTCCACTTAAAGTTTCTGTGAGATGACAGTCAGTAGCTGACATAAGATGGAGAGAACAACTCAACATCTAGATGTTCCTCCAAAATTTTCTATCTTGAATCAGCAAAACTCACTGGGGAGTAATAATGAGTGTTCAAGATCACAGTAGACAGGTAACTTCTGGGGTAGGTATTTACGGAGAACTTGCAAATAAGGTGAATCAGGACAACTGCCATACAGACTTCAAATCAGATCAATATTTGTATTTTCAATAAATTGCTTAAGTTCCTTGTTTCAGCCATACTTTTTTAAAAAAGAGAACAAACCACAAGCAAACCTTATTCTAGAAGCACTGGGCTGCAAAGAGCTTCCAAACCTTTCTAGAATCAGTTCAGCATATTCCTGAAACTCACATTCCTGGGACAAGAGAAGAATGTGTCAACAGCATAGGATTGTGATCTAATTCCTCTCCGGGACCAGCTAACAAAACGTCTTTGACAGAAGAGAGCTACAGCTGAAGGAAGATTTTCATGTTCCACACACACTCTAAGACATGGTCCACTCATTCAGAGCTTGGGGACAAACTTTCAAAACAGAATAATACCTTATTTCTCTTACTGAGAGTCTAAGGTTTTAAATTATTTGAATTATTTCATCTTTGAAAATTCCACTTTAACTAAGCAAGTTCAAGAATGAACTTGGGGTGATGAGGGAAGGTGGTAATGTTTTTCATATTGGGGAATGTTTTTCTTGGCTTATATCTTTACGTATTTTTACATTTAGCATATATAAATCTCTGAATCTGAAGAGAAGTACATTGCTTAAAATGCTGCCTTTGTGTCTTGGATGCTAGAGTGTTTTTAGCCAGATCTTCTTAGTAAGTGAATTAGTCAAAGGTGGCACTTTGGAAAGCTCTAGTCACTCTTTATGACCCTTTCTGGAGCAACATTCTGAGTTTTCGTTATATCCAGTCAAACTGAGAAAGATGAGTCATGCCGCTCCAGGACCACTCCACCCCTGTGGAGGCACACAGAATCAATGAGGGAATCAAAATGAGCTATGCATCCTGCTTTGTGTCTGCCTTCCAAAAGGCTGATTTCCCTCTCGGATAAAATCTATATAAATAGGAATTTACTAAAACAAAAAGACAGAACATGTCTATCAGCCAATAAACAGACAGCAAAAAATGTGTCTTAAATAAAGAAAGAAAAATTTACCCTGAAAGAAAAAATAGGCAAGACTATGCCAGAACATTATCAGTGATTACCCCAGGGATAGACAACATTTTTCCTGACACTGTTCTGTGTAAGTATTACTTTGAAAGTCATTTGCAGCATAAAGTAGAAAAAAAATTCAGAACTTCTAGTCAAGATAGCACTGTAAGGTCATGATTTGAAGAACTTCCTCTGTTTATATGTATGTCAATTGCAGAAAGAGTCTTTTTTGTGTGTTTGTTTTGTTTTTTGCGGTACGCGGGCCTCTCACTGTTGTGGCCTCTCCCGTTGCGGAGCACAGGCTCCAGACGCGCAGGCTCAGCGGCCATGGCTCACGGGCCCAGCTGCTCCGCGGCATGTGGGATCTTCCCGGACCGGGGCACGAACCCGCGTCCCCTGCATCGGCAGGCGGACTCTCAACCACTGCGCCACCAGGGAAGCCCCAGAAACAGTTTTTTTTTAAAAAACAGAAAGACAGAGCAATACTCCAAAGCAATGAAAGATTAGTCATAATGTAGAAAGAACCCCACGTAATAGAAAAGTGGATAAAGAATACCAACAGGAAATTCACAAAAATATACCCACATTCTCTAATAATGAGGTCATTGTAAATTGAAGTAAGATAGTATTTCATATCCATGTGAGCAAAATTTTAAAGTTTTAAAATTCCAAGTATTGGCAAGAATGCAAAAAAATGGAAACCCCCGTGTTGCTAATGGTCGCATAAATTGGTACACCAATTTGGAGAATAATTTGGTGAGGTCTAGTAAAAGTGAAGACAGGCATAACTTGTGAATACTGTTACAAAGTGTAGCTTTATCACTAGTGCACGAGGAGACAGGTACTGGAATGTTTATTGCATTAATGTTAATGTTTACTGCATTACTTAAATATTGAACAACTAGAAAAAGTCTGAATGTCAATAGAAGAGAGGATAAATAAAGTGTAGCATGTTCATAAAAATAGATCACTTTAGAGAAATTAAAATAAACAAGATATCATTGTATTAATATGGGTAAATAGTGAACACATTAATTTGAATAAGAAAAGCAAGTCACAGGGTGATGTATGCATTACCATTTGTGTGACTTTTTAAAACACATAAGATAACACTACATATTGAATAAATGCCAACTTCATAATATCGATTAACTAGCCAGGGAAGGAAGGAAATGGATGAAGACTGAATGAAAAGTTTTTCAAACATACCTATGTAACATTTTATTGCTAAACAAGTAAAAATTTTAAATATCCTAAGCAAATATAGCATTTGTTGGATCTGAGGGCTGAGCATATGAGAGTGTATCCTGTTATTACCTGTACTCTTCAAAATGTTTGATATATTTCATGACTTAAAACAGTAAGTGTCCATGGGATTTGTCAACTAAGAAGTCATTGTTGATTTTAGCCAAAATAAATCTGTGGAGTGGCAGGGAATGTCCATTTTTCAGAGGCTAGAGAGGGAGACAGAGCTTGATAAATGTTTGTTATTAACGTGGAAGAAACCTGAGCTCGTATCCATACACTTGACACCACGACACGGCCTAGAGAAGCTGGTGGAGAAGGTATGGGGCGAGGGGTGACGCAATGACTGATCCCTGAGCTTGTGATGGACAACTGGACGCAGAGGCTAAAGGGGAAGAAATAAGACAGTGAAAGTATTTGAAGTGGGAGAACTCGGAGTCTCGGCTGCAAGAGTGGAAAAGATAGAGGTCACAGAAGGGCTGCTAGAAATGAGAAGCAGAAGGATTCAAGAGTGTGGGATGCTCTGCAGTGTGAGAGAGTAAGGGTCATAGGATGAAGACGGGTAAGCGTGGGAGGGTAGGAGACTGTGGTCAGATAGCAGAAATCGGAAGCAGAGGGGTTCCGAATGGTCCAGGTCTGGTAAAACACACAGTAAATGTGGCTGAGCGCACAAAGCTGCTGCCGTGGTGGTTGAGTGGTCAAGACGAGGGAGGGACCTCTCTGCACTGTGAGGTCATCAGGACTGAGCCAGGATCTGGGGGAGGAAAGGAAGCAGAGAAAGGAAAGCTGTGAGCTCGAATGCCGAACACCTCGCTGGTAGCTGATCGGTGCTGGGTGGAGGGGGACACGGGAGAGGACACATATGACCCTCCAACAGCAAGCTGGCTGGTGTTTCTTTTGCCAAAAAAATTGTCACTAGGAAAGGTAAGCGATATCAGTAGAGGTGGCTTCGCATCATTTGGACTCCTCACCTGCACAGGCCCCCCAGGCTCTAGGAGGTGCCGTAAAAGTGCATTCACAAGGGTGCAGGCTCTTGGGTAACTTGCCCAGGTGAGATATTTTAACGGAAGTCAATTAAAGCTTCTGTTTCCTACTCCCCCCGTCACACTCAGAGAAGTGTCAGGCAGAGTTGCAGGGGCCACGGGCATTTTGAATTCTAGTTAAGGAGATAAGGTGAGGGTGCATTTAATTTGGATCTAGAGGGACATATTTATACAGTTGCAGGGCAGGCATGGCTTCCAGGAACAATCCTACTGACCACCACACCAACTCACTTGGCCAGAACTTTCATCGTTCTAAGAATGAGTCCCACAGTACCCAGGGATAGAAGACGAGAAACAATGTTTGAAACTGATGGAGGCAAAAGCTAGTCTGTGGAAAAGGCTTCAAACCACCTGAAGTGCACAATTGTAAATTAAGAAAATGTAGAAAAAAAAGGCATTCTAGCCGCGCATCCTGGGTTCGTCTAATAAGGATGTTGTTGTTTTCTGTATTTGTCAGTTTTTATAAATTGGTGATTTGCTGTGTGGGTTTACTTTCACCCTAAAGAAATATTCAATTTCGTACCTAACTTTATATTCATAAGTTAAAGCGGGCCCTCTAGAATTCTATAAGTTTCCAGTCCCCCAAAATACAGATCATTTCTGGTGGTTAAAAATTGGATTCAAAGCAATAGTAAATAGTAATTAAGAGTCAACTTGGCTTCTCCATCTTCAGTTCACAAGATTTTGTCTTTTCCCCCAAAGAAATACAAGTTAAAATTTTAGCCAAACATCATTTATTGTATTAAAATTTATGTAATCACTGTTTTTTTTAAATGTAATCCAAAGACCAAGGAATGAGACCAGAAATTTGGATATAGCAATTCTTGCCAAGCTTAATGACCTCTTAATGGTATGAGAGTTTCCATGATTTTATATTTCTAATTGCTTTTTGATTATTGCTTGGATGAACCCTGCAAAACAAAAAAATAGTATTAATGATAATCATAGCTGTTTTTAAAATGAGGAAGACAGAATTCTACTCATTATATAATGTCTCAGACAACCCCAGAAAGCACTCTGTCCTTATGGAAATAATCCAGAAATAGGAGGAAGGGAGAGACAAGGAAGAAGTTCATTTTATCCATACAAAAAGGGAGAAGATGGCTGCCAAACCCACAAGAAATGGAAACCTACTCAGCTCTGTACATTCTTCAGCAGGAAATGGAAACGGCCTCAGTAAACAAAGGTCATCTGACTTATAGAAATGTTCTGTTACTTACTGCCAACTTTCCAATCACCCAGCCATTCAGACTGTAAATCTGTAATAAATACTCCATTTAACACCCCCTTCAAATGATTTCCTCACCCTAAACCATCAAATGGCATTATCTCCGTGTCTTTCTAACAGACATCCTGCATATTCTAGAGAAATCTTTTCAGATAAGTTGGCCTTTCTTCTTAAAATGTCCTTATATTTGTGTTGTGTTGTGTTGTGCTGTGCTGTAAGAGAAAGTGATGACTTGCCTACTCAAGAAAGGTGTAGACCGTTCATTGTGCTCATGCCCCGCCTCTCCGGTGGCTTGTCTGCAATCTCACTGGCGAATAAAGCTCACCAGAGCCTCGTGCCTTCCCCATCTGCTTTCTGCTCTCAGGGCCCTGGTCAAGCTCCCTTGGCTGCTATGGGTGGTGGAATTCAAAGGCTGCCCCACAAAACCTGCTCCAACACAGGGAGCGTTTGGTGAACAGAGTGCTTTCTCTGACTGCCCTTTGCCAGCCATTGGTATTAAGGGAGGGGGAGAGGGTATCATTTTTGTTAGAATTTACTAACAATTGGGAGATTGCTTTTCAGTGATTTTTACTTTCTCTTGGATTACTTGCCTCTTTCTTTTTTCTTTCTTTCCTTTTGGTACAGAAATACAAGCAGAAATCAGTGACTCTGATTTCTCTAAATGACAGATCACTTGCTTTCCAAAACTGACCCACTTGTGGGATAACAAGGCAGTATCACCCAGGATACTTGGTGGTGAGCAAAGAGGCAATAGGATGGTGAGACTGGGTGGCTGGTGAGGCCATCATTGCTGTGCTTACATTTTTCCTGAAAGCTGAGAGTTGGGGTTTGCCACAGATTACTTAGAGCAGGGGACTCCAAGATGTCCAATTTACAGTTTATTTGGTTTTCCCATCATACTAATTAAGCTACCTTTGTGAGTTAACATTGAATTAATAATTGTATAGTTTAAAAGAAAACCTCTTTCTGCTTTGTTGACCTGTGTGCCTTTCACAAGACAGGGAGCTAATTATATCTTCCTGGTCTGGCCCCCAAATATCCCCCATTCTCACCCCCTGCCCATCCTCCCCTCTGCAAACACTGTGCTCAACAGTCTGACTCATCACCCGGATCAATCCGGGTACTTCCTGCTCTTCGGGCTCTCACTCAGGCTATGAATCCTCCTCTTCTGTCCACTAGCAAACCCAATTAACCCATCCAAATGTTGACTAATTCCTGCCCCCTGGTGTGCAGACACCTGCTCCCCTGAGGCCCATTCGCCACCATTCTTTTTTTTTCCCATTTCTTTTTATTTTATTTCTTTCCATTTAAAAAAGAATTATTTTATTGAAGTGTAGTTGATTTACATTGTTGTCTTAGTCTCTGGTGTACAGCAAAGTGATTCAGTTATCCATATATATAATAGTTTGCATCTGCTAATTCCAAACTCCCAATCCATCCCTCCCCTACTTCCCCTCTTCCTTGCCAACCACAAGTCTGTTCTGTGTCTGTGAGTCTGTTTCTCTTTTGTAGATAAGTTCATTTGTGTCGTATCTTAGATTTCACATATAAGTGATATCATATGGTGTTTGCCTTTTTTCTGACTTCCTTCACTTAGTATAATAATCTCAGGGTCCATCCATGTTGCTGCCAGTGGCATTAATTCATCCTTTTTCATGGCTGAGTAATATTCCATTGTCTATATGTACCACATCTTCTTCATCCATTCATCTGTTGATGGATTTTTAGGTTGTTTCCATGTCTTGCCTGTTATAAATAGCGGCACCATTCTTTAATGCTGGACCTATAATACCGGGTGGAACTCTTTCACTGTCATTCTCATATATTCTCACCACTTGTATTTTATTTACCTTTTTGCAGATTTGTGTCTTAATTTCTCAACTAGATTAAAGGCGGAACAATTTTTGGCATAATTCTCTGTACTCTCCAGAAAAATATTTAGTGTAGATCCTTACTTGTAGCGGGTACTCAAAAGATAGTCATTAATTCAACCTAATTTGTAGGATAGATGGATGGAAAGTAAGTGAGTTATCTATGCATAAATCTTCCCTAGTTTTGCCCACTCCTGGGACTGATGCTAGTGGTCAGGCATACTCCACTCGCTGAAGGATTCTTTAACTCAGAACGTTATAGAGATAATAAAGGAATTTGTTGAGAATTTCTGAACACACTGCCTGCAGTGAGAATCCTGACAATTTCCTAGGCATACTTTTACATAATGAACTCTAAAGGAAATACAGTGGCTCTGATATGAGTTCCTAGTTACTCCTGCTTAAGAAACTGCTGATAACCCTCCCCAGAAAGGCTCAGGATATCATGCTGTCGATCTGGATCTCCAGAGAGCCCACTTTTCTCCTAGGCCACAATGGTACTCTGATATTTGTTTCCCGCAAGGCCCTTATAAATAAGTGTTAGCGTTCGTTTATGAACTTACTTTAAGAAAAGTGGTAGGTACTGAATCCTTACCAACCTTACCAGCTGTAAGAGAGTCTACATAAGCCTCTCAAAGCTGAGTGTGGCTAGTAGAGACCACAGGTACTTTTCTGGCTTTCTCCTTGGGCCAGACTTCCCTCCTGCCTGGTAACAGGGAAGGCAGCCTTCACACCCCTCTGGTGGGAGACCCCACGTGTGGGCGTAGCTCCTGCCATCCTCCTGAGCAACACCACTCCTCAGTCCCTGGAGCTGCAGCTCTTCCTAATGACTCTGTGCCCCGTTTTGTGTGGGCTTCCAGTCAATTCAAAGAAGCAAAGGGACAGCAGATTTCATCAGGCAGATGACAAAAACTCCAAATGCTTGATTAAAGTCGTCTCTTTCATTGTAAACACGGTGAAAATGTCAAGAAAATGAAATCTCCTTGGACTTTGTAGGAGCATTTTCATAGCGAAAAGTGTCCTCTAAAGACTTTTTTAAAGCTTCCAAGGTAAATGACCTCCATGAGAAATTCGAGATCAGTTCAAATTATGAATTAAAAGTCTCCAAAAGGGGCCTTTCCAAAGAAGCCGACTCACAGATATAGAGAACTCGTGGTTACCAGTGAGGGTTTGGGCTGGGAAGGAACAGTATTGGGATGTGGGGACGGTAGGTACAAACTATTGGGTGTAAGACAGGCTCAAAGATGTACTCACGACACGGGGAATAGAGCCAATATGTTTTACAGTAAAAACTGTAAATAGAAAGTCGCCTTTAAAATTGTATAAAAATATTTTTATTTGTATAAAAATAAAAGATTATAAAAAATGAAAATTTAAAAAAATAGATAAGCAACAAGGATTTACTGTAGAGCACAGGAAACTATATTCAATATCTGGTAATAACCTATAATGAAAAAGAATGGGAAAACACATGTATTTATATAACTGAATCACTTTGCTATACACCTAAAACTAACACAATATTGTAAATCAACTATTCTTTAAGTTTTTTAAATGTGGTGAAAAAAAGTGGGGGGCTTTATAGTTCCAGAAATATACACTTCATCATTTTTTAAAGGCACCCCTTAGAAATCAGTACTTCAAAACTGCCTCCTGGGCTTCCCTGGTGGCGCAGTGGTTGAGAGTCCGCCTGCCGATGCAGGGGACGCGGGTTTGTGCCCCGGTCCGGGAAGATCCCACATGCCGCGGAGCGGCTGGGCCCGTGAGCCATGGCTGCTGAGCCTGCGCGTCCGGAGCCTGTGCTCCGCCACGGGAGAGGCCACAACAGTGAGAGGCCCGCGTACCGCAAAAAAAAAAAAAAAAAACCCTGCCTCCTTCTCATCTCCCAGCATTGAAGCATTGACTGAGGGCCAAGGCTCTAGTCAAATGCCTCAGACATGCATCTGCTGTGACACTTTATACCTAGAATGGGGTCATCTGTGCCATCACATCACTCTACTGGGTCTTCCTTGAGGACTGTATTGTGTCAGATTCATCTTTGTGTCCTAGGTAATAACCAGCTTTGCCCATTACAGATACTCAATAAATACTGTTGGTGTGGATACATGTGCTTTCTTATTTTTGGCAAGGCTAGAAGCAAAACAAATGTTTCAATGCCAGATGTCCAGAGTCAACAGCCATCCAAAGGTCACATATCATTCTCATTGTACAATTCCTGCAAAGAAGAGCCACACACCTAAACAAGCAAGTGTGCTCCATGCACACAACAGCAGGCTGAGAGCTCCCAACCAATGAATGAGTCTGCCTTCCACTCCAGGGATGGGTAGTCTGTGAGTAACCCTCATTTATTCAGCCACTCATTCCATCCCTCAGTAAACATTTGTTGAGGACATAAAAAGTGCTGAGCACTGTGCAAGATAGAGACTCTACAAAGGTAAGTAAAGCACAGACTTTATCTTCAAGAAATTCACAGCTTACTGGATAAAACAGACATGATGAAAATAACTTTAATTCAAGTGACAGGTCAAAAAAGACCAAATGCTAAGGAATCCCATTAGAGGGAGCATGAAAAATGGAGTCTTTTTTCACATAGGGAACCAGGGCGGACTTCTAAGAGGAGATTTAAGCAAAGTTTTGTAGAAGAATATTTTAGGAAAAGGGAATAGCCCATGCACTGGCAAGAAGGTTAAAGTGAAAATGACAGGATTAGGAAGAAAATCCATTTACTGTGGTTAGAATATGGAATGGGGCAGAGGCAATGGCTAAGGACGAAGCTGAAAGAAGTAAGTTGGGACCAAACTGTGATGAACACATGACTGCAGCACGCAAAAGTTTTGGAAACAGCTAAAGAAAATTATTGAAGTGCCAGACAAACTCAATGAAAGAAAGATAAAGATATGAAAATAAACAGGAAGGACAGATCAAAGATCAAAGAGATGTATCCTATGAATAAGTGTATCAGCTATGTCTCTTTGGTTGCTGAAGTTTCCGAGAACCAGCTCTTAAGCCCAAAGGGAAGCTATTGGCAAGATCGGGGAATTCATGGTGTCGACGAAGCAAGACTAGAGAACTAGGCTGGACAGAGGCAGAAAGCTTGCTTGGATCAAGGGAGCTCAACGGCCTCATCCTGATACAGTCACTGAGGAAAATGAACTCCAGCCCCGGGTGGTCTTTTTATCACTCTGTTCAGAGTTTAAATTCCAGAGGGGCAGACTCACATTCCTTTGCTGAGGGAAGGCAGGACTCCCAGATAAACAGCCCCACAGACTGCATCCAATGAGGAAAGTGTAATTTCCCCAAAAGAAATCAGGCTAGGGTCCATGACGGACTGCCAAAAACGCAAAGTCAAGTTCACGCCAGTAAGCAATACTCCAGAAGGGAAAGCAGCACAAAAAGAGAGGAAGTGCTTAAAGAGTTGAGAGGAAGAAATCTCCAGACTGAAGAAAGACCTGAATCTAGTTCATAGCCAACAACTAGTAGCATTAAAGGAAGGAGTGTTTCACCCACATAGACCCTGGTGAACTGTTTCCATTTCTCCCATGTGACCTGGAGAGCCCCGCCCCGTCCTCTGGAGCCTTCTGCACGAGGGAAAGAATAAGGCACCTCTTGTTCCCACTACAGTAGAGAGACGGTGGGAGGGAGCCATGCCCACAACTTGAACTGACCTAAGTGAAGGAAATACGTTTTGGGGTATCTGGTGGTCATGGTCAGAGCAGATGGGGGTCGGACTGGGAAGGCCCAGTGGGAGGCATTGCTTCTATGCCCACAGGGAGCTCCGGGCACACGGAGGACAGAGAATGAGAACAGGGGTCCTGATAACAGCGTTAGATGACAACATGAAACAGCATCTTCACCAGGAGAGGGAAACCCTGCGCATGTTGACTTTAGGAAAATAATTCTCTGGGTTCAGCTTCAAAGGTTGTCTCTCCGCAAATTACTGTTTGTCCTTAGAAAGTGTGTGCTGCGCAGGAGTTACAGACCAAAAGCCCCATGAAGATGGAAGAAGCATATTCTCACCCTGTGACAGAGCCCGTGGGGAGACTCATCAGTGGGTACAAAGCACCCTCAGGATTATTTTGCTTGACTCAGAAGCCAAAACGCGTGCCAGGGTCTACTGTGCTTAAGTCCCACGTGTCAGCCAGACCCCATAAGTCATGCTTTGGGAATTGTGTGCCTGTACATTAGTGGGTCTTCCAAAATGCCCTGCAGGAAACGAGGTACACGTGTGAAAATCCATGGATTAGTTTACTGTGTGTATATTGTACCTCAATTTAAAAAATAGCTCCTGGGACTAGGCAACAGGGTGTTCTTAACAGCGTGACGATGCGCATGGTGAATGATGGCTAATGAGATGAAAACGTTCTAAATCATTATTTACAGGGTCATGTAACAGAATGCAAGTGTCAAAAATATTATTATTATATAATTCTAGGGTGTAAAAGGTAACTAGCCTTCATCTGGGCTCAGAATTTAAGTTTTATCAAAAAAGAACTAGGAAATGAGGTGTGGAGTAAGGACAAATTATCTCATCTAAATCTGTGCTCTTACAAGGAAGGAATAGGCAGTCACTATATCAGTGGTTGTGTTGATTATTAGAGAAATGTGTTTAGATGTATTTTTTAACGTAGGGACAACAAAAGGGAATAAAAATAACATCTAAAGTCACTAAATCATGAGATACATAAAGACTACAAGAAAATATAATCCTCTTAGTGAAAGACCTAAGGTTTTTAAAGTAACAGCAAATCTCTACAATTTTTTTAATTTTTTTTTTTTTTTTTTTTTTTTTTTTTGGTACGCGGGCCTCTAACTGCTGTGGCCTCTCCCGTTGCGGAGCACAGGCTCCGGACGCGCAGGCCCAGCAGCCATGGCTCACGGGCCCAGCCGCTCCGTGGCATGTGGGATCCTCCCGGACTGGGGCACGAACCCATGTCCCCTGCATCGGCAGGCGGACTCTCAACCACTGCGCCACCAGGGAAGCCCTAATGTTTTTTTATTCAAAGTGTTTTCACTCATCTTACCAGAGTAATATTTCATTGTTGGTATCAAATGCTTTTTGTTTATCTTATCAAAGTTTTTTGATCTTTGCTTCTTGGCCACATAATTGCAGGGGGGGGGGGGAAACAAGACTTTCAAGATGGAAACATTAATATCCCATAAAATTCTTTTCTTACCTAACAAGCTCGTGAATTGAATGAGCTTGCCATAGAAAGAAAACATCATCAACAAGGACAGAAGATAGGATACTTTTCTATTCTTTTTTCTTCCTTTTTTAAACTTTTTTTCAGCTTTATTGAGGTATGATTGACAAATAATATTTGTATATATTTAAAGTGTGCAATCTGACTTTCATAGCATATGACTGTGATATTGCTACAATACTTATTAAATACAAAAAATTAGGTAGATGCCTTCTTATTTTTTCTTTTTACAAGCGGACTCCTGGGCTAAATCATTTGCCTTTTGGATTCTGGTGTTTAAAAGAGGAATATGTACAGCTCTGTTAGCTGACACTCAATTACAGAAGGCAACTTATACACTCAAACCTCGAGCTGTGTCAATAATTTTTCTGAAATGTCTGTCATCACTCTCACTGAGAAAAAAATATTGGCAAAGGTCTTAGGTCTTTCTTGATATGCTATAGACATATTGGACAAGAAAGCTTTCCAAAGAAGCAAAAACATTTTGAATTAAGTTGGTTTTTATTCTAACTTTGATTACTCTAAGTCTAAAAAAAATTCTCATCTAGTGATTCTTTCTATTTGTTAAACAGGTTTAAGTTGGGGAATTATTCTTGAAAGTTAAGCCAAAATCCTGCTTTATGATAAAATACCCAGGAAGGAGAAATTCCAGTTTTCATTTAAGCCCCAGCCTTTATCAACATAGTTTTATCTTGCCAGTTTAGAGCTAAAAATACAGAAGGTCTACAAAATTCCTTCTCCCCCAAGCATCAAGAAAACTTATTCTCTTATTTTTCTGGATTTCAGTTACCCAATTGTTTCAGCTGTGGTTAGCCCTAACTTAATAGACATGAATTAGAACTTGACATTTCCTAAAATATCTTTCCTGTGTATTCAGGTCCAAATCATATATGATTGATCCATCAGATACCGGGACAACCCATATGGCCCACCTGCATTATTGGGACTATTGGTACAAAAAGCACAACTAGTAGGCAGAGTCACAAGGTCACATAGATAAGACTATTGCCTTATAGATGGAAAAAGTAACCCAACTCACAAGTTAGCTGTATTCTATGCTACCTGGAATTCTCCTAAGTATTGCCTCAGTATATCAAGAGTGAGATAATTTGGACAAGACTTAGAGAGTTGTGGAAACAACGTAATATTTATTTTATAAAAGTACCTTTTAATACCTGATCTTCTGGGGCTATGGATTAATACTGATTATCCATTTTCTTGTTCATTTCTCCTTGCTGGTAAGACAGGTGTATCAGCCACTAGCATTACTGAGCCTGTGCTGTACAGCAGGCACCACACTGAACACTGAACTTTTATGATCTCATTCAGTATGCCATAGGTTCAGGGCTCTTTCTTTTTTAAAGAATTGTCATTTCATGCAAATCAAAACTACAATGAGGTACTGCCTCTCACCGGTCAGAATGGCCATTGTTACAAAGTCTACAAATAACAAATGCTGGAGAAGGTATGGAGAAAAGGGAACCCTCCTACACTGTTGGTGGGAATGTAAATTGATATAACCACTATGGAGAACAGTATGGAGGTTCCTTTAAAAACTAAAAATAAAGTTGCCATATGATCCAGCAATCCCACTCCTGGGCATATATCCAGAGAAAAACATAATTTGAAAAGATACATGCACCCCAATGTTCATTGCAGCACTATTTACAATGGCCAAGACATGGAAGCAACCTAAGTGTCTATTGACAGGTGAATGGATAAAGATGTGTGTGTGTGTGTGTGTGTGTGTGTGTGTGTGTGTGTATAAATAAATAAATAAATAAATAAATAAATAAATAAATACAATGGAATATTACTCAGCCATAAAAAAGAATGAAATAATGCCATTTGCAGCAACATGATGGACCTAGAGATTATCATATTAAGTGAAGTAAGTCAGACAGAGAAAGACAAATATCATATGCTCTCACTTATATGTGGAATCTAAAATATGACACAAATGAACATATCTACTAAACAGAAACAGACTCACAGACATAGAGAAGAGACTTGTGGTTGCCAAGGGGAAAGGGAGATGAGGGAGGGCTGGACTGGGAGTTTGGGGGTAGCAGATGCAAACTATTGTATATAGAATGGATAAACAACAAGATTCTACTGTGCAGCACAGGGAACTATAGTCAATATCCTGTAATAAAGCATAAAGGAAAAGAACAAAAAACAATTTTTTTTAAAGAATTGTCATTTCATGGGTTTTTCCCTTTTGTTTCACATGCCTTGGTCACTTTCACTGTTAGAGAAATGTTGTGCAAAGACAGGGTGCAAGTGCATCTTTAAAAAACATCTCACTTAGAATTAAATAGGATTTAATGTTCATTTGTCAGCAACTAAAATGTCAGGGAAAGCATGACATGCTCCAGTCCAATCACATCTGAACAGAGAAGTCTGGAACTCGGGTCAAGCTATAATTATTCAGCAATTAGGGCAAACCTGATTGAATTAAGCACTCATTTCAATGTGGTTAGTTGTTCATTTAAAAAGACGTAAAGAGAGCTTAAATTAAGGTGGGGAGATGGAATCATTGTCAATTAGTTTTAGAGTCCATGCATTTTAAGCACCGAGGCTCAGAGGCAGACTCTGGTAAAGAGCGATCAGACATCCGTCCCTCAGGAGTCTCTGAACAACCACAGGAATGGACCGGGATGTTTCCTTGGAAAATACATTAGTGACTTTACCTCAAGGAGGGCAGCTTACCTTGGTTTCTGAAACTAGAACCACCCTACCTGTGCTAGCCCCTATAGCACCTGGGTGTGATTGAAAAGCCCCTCTTTCTCTGAATCATTTTGAACTAAGGGACCTTAAATTAACTTTTGTTCCAGATGTGATTACCATAAGCCTGAAAAGAATAGAAACAAGAGGTCTGCAAAACCACTGTAGAGATGAATGCAGCCCTGCACCATAAGCCAAGGCTTGGAGAGCGCAAAGCAATGTGGATTTCAGCCCCATCTCACCTGCACAGCCTTTGCCTTACCTGGCTTATGGGACCCGTGATAGTGAGAAAAACACTGGCGCACACAGGACTGCATCAGGCCCTCGAAGTTATCATTTTATTAAGATTTCATGCTAAACCTTCATGCGTGCTCTCTGTCCAGGCATAACCCAAAGTCAAACGATACTTAAAAATCTACATGTAAGTCCTGAATGTTGCTTATGTTTCTATAATCTTCCCCAGAGACTATAACAGATGCTAAAGGGAAAAAAGCATTACCACACCACTACCCACCACCACACACACACACCCTACACAAAGTTTTGTCAAATTTCTAACTACTGTTGAGTTTGGCAGACGAAATTGTGGAGTCTGATGGTGAGCTAATGACTTCGCTGTGAGGAAGGTTCCAGCACATCCTGAGGAGATGGGAAAGGCAGGGAGATGGGTCAGGAAAACGAACACCACCAGGTGCTTTCAACAGAGGGGACTGAATACAGTGAACTGATTACAAAATTATTGGCATGATTGAGGTGACCAAAAAGGACAGGTCAGTTAACCCAGAAAGCAGTAATTTTAGGAAGCCTGTTACGGGCCAGGGACCAAAGCTGTTGGTGACTCCGTGCTTCTACTAGGACCCAGAGCTTGATGGCAGAGGGTCCCTTTGAGGAACACCAACCCCCTCCCCCTCACTGACAGAAGCTCACGCAGGTTGCGACCCACGTGCCATAATCACCATCACTTGGGACTGCTGTCCAAGTCGAGTGAGCACAGGTGACACAGTGGAACGTGAGAGAATGTGGTCAGTTCAGCGTGAGGTGAGGTTTGCATGAGAAAAAGCGAGATACCCAAAGGGAGTTGAACAGTGGATTGACATGGTTGAGAAGAGAAGACACAAAACGAAAGTCAGAACGTTATCAAGTTATTAACACTCTTCACCTGGATAGCTATGCACTCTACTGAGTGTCTTCGGAAACATCACCTCACTTAATTGTCACAACTAGAGGGCAGCCAAAGGGAGATGGTTCACAGAGAAATAGCAAAGGATGCTGGAAGAGCCTGGGGACATTAAAAGACTGAGCAGTGCCCTAGCAGCGAGGGGAAGAAGGAACTTCAGGAAGGAGTAGGTGGTGAATGCCAGGAGGCAGCAGGGAGGCAGCAAAGGAGCCACTGTGGACCCGGAGAAGCTTGTTCACGAGAGCAGAGGAGACCGAAGCGGGAGCACCAAAGCCAAAGGGAGCCAGTAAACGCAGGTTGTAGATCTCACTCATTTTTCTATGGAAAAGGTAGAACATGAGGCAATATTTCATTTCGTGGCAGGGGCGGGGTGAGCTGTGTGTGGTTTGTGGGGAGGGGTTAGTGAAAGTTCCACTTATGACCTCGAGTTACAATAACATTTACATTCTGATGTTTTGAGGAGTGAGATGCAAACGCTTCCTCTCTCTCTTTCCACCTCCCTCTGCCTCTCCCCCAACCTCAGAGGGGTTGGGACACCATGTGCTTGACCCAACTGGGTGCCATGTTTTTGTCTTCTCCTTTTGACTTTTTAGACATTTTCCATACAAAGAGAATCCATCAGCACAGCAGAACCTTCTGTTAACAGAGGAATTCAAATCGTAATATCATAAACTGGTTTTGATGATAACAATTATTTAATTCTTCCAAAGTTTTGGGCTTTTCCGTTTTCTCTGTCAGTGGCTCCCACCACCTGGACACAGATCTTACCCAAGAATCTGCTCTCCAGAGAGTCATTCTAAACAGCACTACCATCTGCAGCGAAAAATAAGTTTACATCAAAAAGAGGGTATTAAATGGCCTCAAGTTTTCCTTTTTTAAAGGGGGCCTGAGGCCCTGGGGCTCAGGCAGTCTTCAGACTGGCAGGATGTGGACCTGAATGGCTCTTGGAGCCTGCAACTCCTTGTGGATGTAGAGGCCTTGCCCGGCTGCTGAGGGTGCCCAGCTTGGCTTCATCTACTCACCAGGTTCCAGGCTGTTCTGCTGGAGCTGAATCATCTCACTTCAAATAGATGGGTGTCCTGCTAGAGCAACATTATTTCACTGGAATCTAGGGCATTTTTCTTTTTTTGCTTTTGGCAAGCAGGTAAGGTTCCTATTCTTACTGAGTGATTCTTTCCCAACAGACCAATGAATTGGCCCCTGTTTATTGCTTGGGAAATAAAATCGCTGCCATACAGGGGCTCCTTTTACATGACCTCAAGTATAAAATCTTCCCCAAACTGTGTCAGAAGTTTGCCTGCCACACTCCACTTGCTAAGACATTTATTTATTTATTTATTTATTTGAGCGTTACGGGGCCCTCTCAGTGTTGTGGCCTCTCCCGTGGCGGAGCACAGGCTCCGGACGCGCAGGCTCAGCGGCCATGGCTCACGGGCCCCGCCGCTCCGCGGCATGTGGGATCTTCCCGCACCGGGGCACGAACCCGCATCCCCTGCATCGGCAGGCGGACTCTCAACCACTGCGCCACCAGGGAAGACCAGCTAAGACATTTTTAAAGCAGCTTCATCCTCATTTTTCACAAAAGACCAAACATTACTGAATCAGTCAGTTATTAACTAACAGAGGCCTCTGGGAAATAAATCCTACAACACCTGCCCCCTGGTATTATCTGGCACCCATCAGATTTCGTCAGCCTCACCAAGTATGACCCGCCGTGTTAGTCTCCATCACAGCTTGTCAGCCGTTTTCTTAAAAGGGGGACCCACAGGCTCTTGGACACAGGAGAGGGGGTTGGGGGCCAGTGCTCCTGAATTCTTTTTTTTTTTAATTTTGATTTTATATTGGAGTATAATTTACAATGTGGTGTTAATTTCAGGTGCACAGCAAAGTGATTAAGTTCTACATATATATATAGCTATTCTTTTTCCGATTCTTTTCCCATATAGTTTATTACAGAATATTGTGTAGAGTTCCCTGTGCTATACAGTAAGTCCTTGTTGATTATCTATTTTATATATAATAGTGTGTATACGTTAATCCCAAAC
This sequence comes from Platanista minor, assembly GCA_004363435.1. Lineage (NCBI taxonomy): Eukaryota > Metazoa > Chordata > Mammalia > Artiodactyla > Platanistidae > Platanista > Platanista minor. The sequence continues at coordinate 13,743 of RJWK010011411.1, read as the reverse complement.
TCCTAATTTATCCCTCCCCCCAATCTTTCCCCTTTGGTAACCATGAGTTTGTGTTCTATGTCTGTGAGGCTGTTTCGTTTATATATATATATAAATTTATTTTATTTATTGATTGAGTTTTGGCTGTGTTGGGTCTTCATTACTGTGTGCAGGCTTTCTCTAGTTGGGGCGAGTGGGGGCTAGTCTTCGTTGCGGTGTGCAGGCTTCTCATTGTGGTGCCTTCTCTTGCTGCGGAGCATGGGCTCTAGGTGCACGGGCTTCAATAGTTGCAGCATGTGGGCTCAGTAGTTGTGGCTCACGGGCTTAGTTGCTCCACAGCATGTGGGATCTTCCCGGACCAGGGCTCAAACCCGTGTCCCCTGCATTGGCAGGTGTATTCTCAACCACTGTGCCACCAGGGAAACCCTCTATTTCGGTTTTAAAGTAAGTCCGTTTGTATCATTTTTTTAGATTCCACACGTAGGTGATATCATATGATATTTGTCTTTCTCTGTCTGACTTACTTCCCTTAGGATGATCATATCTAGGCCTATCCATGTTGCTGCAAATAGCAGAATTCCATTCTTACTATTCATGGCTGAGTAATATTCCGTTGCATATATGTACCACACCTTCTTTATCCAGTCATATGTCAATGGGCATTTAGGTTGCTTTCATGTTTTGTCTAATGTAAATAGTGATGCTATGAGCATTGGGATGCATGTATATTTTCAAATTATGTTTTTCTCCAGATATATGACCAGGAGTGGGATTGAAGGATCATGTGGTAGCTCTATTTTTAGAGCTCCCTCAGAGATCAACCTCCTATGACTCTCTAGAGCCTATGTTTTCTGCATCACTGATTTATATTTGCAAGAATCCATTCCAAATGGCACCCTTTTCACAGAAACCTTGCCCCATTGTACTAATGCTACCACTTAGCATTTTGATGGCTTTCTATCATTACCATTCTCATGTTCTGCTTCCCCAGAATACGTTTCTGCTTATAAACACCGTGAGGATGGAGACCGCCTCCTATGTGTCCAACACAGGGGCTGCCCAGGGCAGTTCTTCCACAAACGTGGTGCCAGGGCCACCTCGGCCAGAACCTGTCCTCGTCTGTTTTCTGATCTTCAATTTCCTATGCATAGGTGCGTTAGGTCTCTTACCAAATCATAGATTTTTCTGAGGAGAGGACCACTGGGTTATACTCACAACTCTTAAGACACACTTGATGTGATCCATTAAAATTTACTCTTGACAGATTGGCTAGTTATTCCAGTCACCTTCATCCTTCCTGCAATTTCAGTTGTCCTAAGGATGTCCTGGTCCACAGCAGATCTGGGTTTGGGTGCACTCCACCCCATCTGGTCTCTTCTTTGGACCAGTGATCTAAGATGAGTAAAACACTCTCCCCACAAAGCCGGTTGGCCAGCTCTGATGCGGAGCCTGAGGACACAAGAAGAATTGTGAGCTCCCGCACTGGAAACCAGCACCCTGACTGTCACATCACAATTAGCTCCAGTGGGTGCCTTGTGGACGTCAGTTACCATTTTAAGCCGATGAGAAAGCATAAACATACTAGTTCTCACCAGTATTGGAGGGGAAAAAGAAGGTGCAAATATTTGAAGTGAATAACTTTAGACTTCAACTATGGATACTGTGAAGTCAATTCCCTAATTACATATATAATAAATCATTTCCCCCTCATCAAGAAAACTAATTAATGAGCAAAACACAGGCAGACTATCACTGTCCCTTAACAGATGCTTATTTCTGTCAGGATACCAGCAAAGGTCGTGTTGGGAAGGAAGAAATGTCAGTTCCTTCCACCCCCATTTTCCTGCTCTGGGTAACCATTGTTGTAGCAAAAGCCAGAACTCCCCCAAAGGAGAGTCAGTGCCCCAGCAGCTCAGAAGCCCAGGTACCACTGAATAATTCAAGCGCAGTAAGCTCTCAAGTTGTTCTCCTGTGCTTTCCCCACAGAAATTTCTTTGGGGGCAAAAGACCTCTTGGAAAATTTCCTTCTTTCCACCAGGGAGCGGACCAGTCCAGGAGGAAATGCCAAACCCAGACCCATGGGGTGAATTTGAAGGCACATAGCAGACCTCACAAAACTGGGGCCATATTTTCAAGGATTTGTCTTCTCTTTTATTGACTAGCCAGCCTCCAAAAAACATCGTTTCCCCTCTTGAATACATTCTTTAATTTGAAGGATAAATACTTCTTGCACCTGCGCAGGCTCTTCAATGTTTCCAAGAGACCTAAGGTGACTAACAGATTCCTTCCAGCCTTCCAGGCCTCCCTGCCTGAGGGTCCTCACTTCCCTGTGACCCACTTTCCCCACCGCCCACTGCAGCTCAGCCCAGCTCATCCAGGACCCTCAGCACCTTGCTGGCACTCTTCTCGGCTCGTTTTGTTGAGCTCTGCGGTGTCACTTAGCGAGCTCTGCGTTTTATGCCTTGGCTCCTGGGCTGAACTGAAGATTCCCAGCGGGCAAGCATTATCTGAGAGGATGTCTTGGTCAGTAGGTGTGTCTTCACACTAGTTTCTAAGAAATTAACCCCTATTTTTCAATGGCCAGACTGTAGCCTCTCCTTCTTAATTCATAGTGAAAGGATTCTTGCAAATAACAAGCATGTGGAGATGCATGTGAGTTATTCTAGAGATGGAGAGGAACTGGGATCCCAGTAATGTAAAGGGAACTTGACCTCCAAGGATAAGAATTGTGAGATTCAAATACCCAAGAGCTCCCTGCCCAGTGCTGTGTTCCAGTCAACATTCTCAGACCACGGTTAATATGAAACAGAAATGGCCCTCAATCTACTTGTTAAAAAAATCATAAAATAGCTAACATTTCCTGCACACCACCACGTGCTCAGCACTGTTCTAAGTGCCTCCCAGGTACCATCTCATGTAGTTCTCAGTGGCCCTATGAATGGATACTACCATCACCCCTGTATCACAGAGCAGATGCTTGTGCCTTGAACCCTCCCATAAGCTCAAAAAACTTTGAAGAATAAATGATAAAGCTTTCATTTTCCCTCTAAGCTTTCCTTTTGCCATTTAAAAAATCACCTCTATCATTGCTAAAACTCATGAATTCCAGACATGTGTTTGACAAGTCCAGTAAAAACACACAACATCTGAGTGAGATGTAAAAATATCAATCAGACATCCAGATGACCTGTCTCTTCTATGACTAATGACTACATGTGGAAACCTCCATAAGATCAGGGCCATGGAGCCGGAACATAAATTCAGTCAAACTTGCTTCCTCTCCTCGGCCTATAAACTTCTTCAAATCTTTCATTTTCCTGAGGTTTCATTTTTCATACCAGTCACAGTCTTATCATGTAGCACTTTAATTTTGAGTTTAACTCTGTATGTCTATTTTCTAGAGCATCCCTTTCAGTATTTGTAAATGAAAAAGATTTGGGGTAGTCCATAACCTAGGACTGTATGGCTTTTTTTATCTTCTTGAAATAGTCAGGCTGGTAGTGTTCATCTTTTATAATCATCCCCAGGCATGTTCATAGTGGGTTGCTTTGTTCTATGGTCAAAAGAAAATGTGAGATTTCCCATTGACCTCTGGTTGAGCGCTATGCTGACATTTCAAATGGCAGCTCAGATGTAGGAGCCTTCAGCAAGGTAACACACTGCTCTGTCACACCTAGAAATTCAAGCTTTTCTTACTGATTTAGCCAACGGGATGTCATGACACCCACCATTATTCCCAGTATGGAATCTGAGGAGGAGTAAACTACAGTTTTATTATGTGAAGCTGATTGTGAGTTTTATCATAGCATTAAATTTCTTTTTAAAATATTCATGGGTGTGTGCTGCTTCAAGTCCAAATTCCCCAGAAAGGAAAATTGTTCTCACAATTTTTCCAGCTCAATTTTCACAATATCTGAAGCCCTTATATAGCATATCCTATGTTACAATGCCATCACAACTCATTGTCTCCTTGATGCCTGACAGTTGAGGCTGCCTTGTACCTATTTCCTCTACTCCCATTTAAAATATGCAAATGTAGATCCTTTCCTAACACTATGAAGTTTTCTATCTTTTTTCTTTTTTTTGCGGTGCGCGGGCCTCTCACTGTTGTGGCCTCTCCCGTTGCAGAGCACAGGCTCCGCACGCGCAGGCTCAGCGGCCATGGCTCACGGGCCCAGCCGCTCCGCGGCACGTGGGATCCTCCCGGACCGGGGCACGAACCTGCGTCCCCTGCATCGGCAGGCGAACTCTCAACCACTGCGCCACCAGGGAAGCCCGAAGTTTTCAATCTCTGAAGTAATCAAAATCTAACAGTGAAATAAAATTGTGAGTTTTCCTAGTACATGACTGTCACCAAAACCTATCCATTCCAACTCCTAATCATTATTTGAATTTACTTCTACTTCTTTTTGGTTTTGTTGTTTGGAGGTTTTTTTGAGGCGGGGGGCGTTGCTTTGTGCTTCTAATTCTTAACCATAATTGCCACTGTCCTAATTAAGAACAATTTCTCTCTTAGATTCCTTCATCAGTAGCTAATCTACCTGTCCCACAGTCTCACCATCTACCATCCATCCTCCTTACCATCTGTTGGAAAAAACTCTTTAAAAATCCCTTTAAAGGAGTCTGCAGCTATATTTAAAAGTGGGGCTTCCCTGGTGGCACAGTGGTTGAGAGTCCGCCTGCCGATGCACGGGACGAAGGTTCATGCCCCGATCCGGGAAGATCCCACATGCCGCGGAGCGGCTGGGCCCGTGAGCCATGGCCGCTGAGCCTGCGCGTGCGGAGCCTGTGCTCCGCAACGGGAGAGGCCACAACAGTGAGAGGCCCGCGTACCGCAAACAAACAAAAAAAAGTTTTGGAGGTTGGACACACACTGCAATTTGCCTACCCATTATTGATTTCCCCTTCATCCTTACTAATAAAACTCTTCACTCTTACAAAGTGGCAATGTGCCCAGTTAAAAATATTTATTTCCCTAGACTCACCATGACCACTTCTGGCCAATGATTTGTATGTAGAAGTCTCTGGGTGACACTTCTAGGAAACTTTATTATCCTGATCAAATAGCAGAGCTGACATGGGACTTTCATCCTTTCTGTTCCTTCCCATTCCCATCTGGAACACATCAACAATGGCAGGAGATATGGCAGCCACTTTAAAACCATCAGGATGGAATACATCCACCATGGTGGAGGAACAGGTCAATAGTAGAAGCTAGATCCCTTCCTTTGAGTGCTGCCTCAACCCTGGCTGCACTACATACCACTGGTCTTACTTCCCACTTCTTATGGGAGAAAAATAACCTTTATTTGTTTAGACCACTGTGTTTTGAATTTCTGTTCCTAGAAGCCAAACACAGTCTAAACTGATAGAGGGGTCAGGATAAAAGCCTGGTAAATTCCTTCCAGGTCAAATGCTACATGGTTCCAGGATTCAATGCAAATTCACCTCACCAACAGGATTTGATCAAAGAAAACTCAGGCCAGGTTATCTTACCTCTGACACCGAAATGCTTATTTCCCAACATCTAGAGGCTGTATTCTAATCAAATGATTTCCCAAAGTAGAGCTCATTAACACATGCTCTTTGTGTTGAATAATCAATGCAATAGAAATATGGAGAACATAAATTCAATTCAAAGTCTTGTTCTATGCACTGTAGAGTAATAAAGGAATTAAAATATAGAGTCCATAACCAGTCACAAGCTACGCAGCCTAAGCTGGAAATTCACTTGGAGAAGCAAGTTAACATTTCAGCACCTCCATGGCTCATTCAGGTCCTTGTGCACTCTGTCTGGTTACAACTTCAGACCTTAGCACCCCAAACCTTAACAGATGGTGTGAATTGTCATCATTTGTCGTTATAGATGGTTCCATTCAGCTAATATTTGTTGAGGGTGTCCCCTGCACAAAGTATGTATGGTCTCGTAGGGTAACCAATGACCCCTGAATGAGATACCATTCCATCCTTTTGAGTCTCAGCCTAGTGAGGAAAACTGACACACAAATGAACAGTTATATATAATGGGTTGGCCAGAAAGTTAGTTCAGGTTTTTCCATAAGATGCTACTAAAAACCCAAAAGAACATTTTTGGCCAACCCAATACAAGGAGGATGGTGAGATGCGTGGCCATTGATGGGGTTCAGTCATGTTGAGGAGACCAAGAAGGCTTTGGGGGGAGGAGCAGAGACTGGAATTAAAGAAATAGATCTGACAGCTTATAAGGAGGAAAGGAGAGTATTCCAAGGATGGAAGACCACTTGCACGGAGGCTCAGAGGAAAGGAAGTGGAAAAGGTATTGAAGCAACAGTGAGGAAAACTATAGGGTCCATTCTTATGGCTCACAGGTGAGGAGGGTAAGAGCTGGGCGGAAGCCTAGAGATAGAGGAATCTGAACACCAAGCAGAGATGAACTTAGTCTCTAAGGAGTGGGGAGCCATTCAAAGGTTTCCAAGAGGATGAGGGGAGCAAAGGTGATGGGATCTCTTGGCTAGCTGGAAGAGTGGCAGGAGGACTAGGGCTTCAGCAGTGACCTTGGCAAGAGAGAGCAAAGTCAGAGCTTGGGACAGTGAAGACGGGCACAGAAATTACAGGGGATGGACTCCAGAGAGAGAAACTCCTCTTCCAATGTCCCACGAAGTCCTTGCTTCCCAAAGAGCCAATTTGTCAATTTAGATCAATATCATAACCTGACAGGGTCTTTCTTTTCCTAGGATGTAAATGAAGTAATACCACGACAATTTCTTCCTCTGGTGTAGAGAATCCTCCCAGCCTAGATCTGCACATCTTACCAACATTAGGAAACATCACTTGCTTTGCACAAACCCCACACAGTATGACTGAATACAGATATTTTACCTGAAAGTCATCAGTTACACAATTCAAGTACAAGACTACAAACCCCATTGAGTTTGGACATAAACTCTTAGGCTTCTGAAGGCAGAAAGCGGCAGGCAAAAACCCCTCTGATAAATTCAAAAAGCTAATGAGTGTTGAAGCCCTTTCCCTCTGTTTCCTCGGGTCAGCTTTCTATATTCCCGGCATGCAGAAAGTGCTGGGGGACTTCCCAACTTTGTCATAAATGTGCTCATGGCAGGAACGATAATGCAATATAATTATAATTCAGACCTGCCAGTGTGCAAACTTTATTAAAGAGCTTTATCAAAAGATCTCACAGAACACTGAGTATCTTTGGATCACTTTCCAATGTTAAGTTTTTACAATTCTTTCTGTGGATCACTCTCATGGTGACTTGGTTAAAAAGGATAGGTAACTCTTTTCCCATCACACAAATAAGAACTAGTCTCATATAACAAGGCAGATCAGCAGGCGCTCTGCCAAGAGATTTGAGTATAGTGGTGACTCTTCAACAAACACAAAATTGATATCTATTTGTTGTTATGGGCTGAATTGTGCCCCCCAGATTCATATGTTGAAGTTCAAATCCCCAGTACCTCAGAATGGGACTGCATTTGGATATAAGATCTTTAAAGGGATGATTAAGTTAAAATGAGGTCATTACAGTGGACCTGAATCCAATGCAACTGATGTCCTCATAAGAAGAAGAAATTTGGACACAGGAACAGAGGGAAGACCAGGTGAAGACATAGGAAGAAGACGAGCATCTACAAGCCAAAGAGAAATGCTTCAGAAGAAACTATCGCAGCCCTGGCACACTGATAGATAATTTTATCATCTGTTTCAATGGACCATACAGGTATAGCTTGATGAAATTTATTTACTTATTTTTAAAAAGACCAATAATACGTGGTTTCATTGTTTTTCTACTCTGGGAAGAGCAGTGAATTGGAAGACCTTGATTGGTCCCCAGCCAGCTGTGAGATCCTAGGAAAAGTATTTAATCTCTTTAACCTTCCATTTTCTTATAGGCTGACTGAGGAACTCTTAAACTAGGTGAATATTTCTCAAACTGTGTCAAGCAGAACCCTAGGCTTTCAGAAATGTGCCCCAGGAATTGCCTGGAAACACAAGAGCAGCTCCATCCCTCCGTCTCTTTGGAGTCTGACATCAAATCATAAGAATTCATCTTTAATGGGGAAGGTTACAGAAGAAAACCACCACTAGATGATCTTCAAAATTCCTTCCAGCCCTGTGCTCTTGATAATGCTCTTAGCTTACAGAAGTGTCTCCACTTGTTAGTTCTGTGTTTCTTTTGTTCAAAACAAAAGTGCAAGTTAGTTAACTGGTAAGCCTTAGGAATACTTATCATATTGTTGCACAGGGTTTCTCATCACTATGGAGATTCTAGCCTGGCTGACTCTTTGCTGGGAAGGCTGTCTCACATCATAGAATACTTAGCAGCATCCCTTATAGTCTCCATTCACTATATGCCATTAGCAAACCTCGCCCCCAGTGGTGACAACCAAAAATGCCTCCAGACATTGTCAATGTCTCTGGGGAGTCAGAATTGCCCCAGATTGAGAACCTCTGTTATAGTAATTCATACCTCCTCACAACCCATCAAGAGGGGCCAGGAAGATACAATCTCAACCCACGATTATCAAATTTATTCGTTGTACACTTGGACACAATGAGCCTCTTCCACAAATAAAAAAAAAAATAGAAAAAGAAACAGTCATAGAAGGATGTTTCTATGCTGTGTTTTTCCTTTAATCGGGAGAGGTTAACAGACTGTGAACGATTGCTGTACTGGTCGCTTAAACCAAAGGAGGGTCGTAAGGAAATTGTGTTGCCCCTTTGGGGTGGCTTCACCACTCTCATGGCGCTCTGTCCATTCAGAAGGGCCCTGAGGTCCGGGCTTAATGCTCTGCGGCCTCCATCTTGAAGTTCTTTACAATTACATCTTTGAGTTTGTGTTTTGTAAGTGAAGTCCCAAGGGACAATGAAGCATGGTCTCCCTCTTGCTGCCTCCCATCCCTGAGACTAGCTCTCGGTATCCCCTGCTACCATCCCACATCAGGGATGTCCCCATGGCATCTTAGGGCTGGGGACCAGGCAGCAGCTGCTCCCACCGCAGGCTGCCAGAGCCAGGAGCACCTTACAGAACTCCCAATCCAGGTGCGAGGGTGTCCCCACACAGAGGATGTAGTCCCTTGGTACATCTATCTGCTGTGGTTGTGGCTGCAGCCATGGGAAGGGGAGACTGACTTCCCTGTCCCCAGGAAGAATTGGGTTTTTTCATTTTGCAGATTCTATAGCCCTCCTTGAAGCTGTCGTCAGAAAACTGGAATTTCTCTGTACCAGCCCACGGTGACTTGGAACTGCCCTGCAACCCCTCAGGAAGTGAAATTGAGTGCTGATCTGGGTCAGAGCTACATAGTGGGCACTGGGGCTGGCTTTACCCTCCACCACTGTGCACATCAGGCCTGCAGGAAGCACAGAGGGGTTAGCCACGTGGGCGTGGGGACGCAGGGTGCCTGTCAGGGCCAGCTTGGCCCAGAGGGAAGCACCGGAAGTACTGGTCCTGTTGCTGATTGACTGCTTGGAACATGTAATGGAGAGCCTGGTGGTTTTCTCTTTGCCAGACTCTGGGTCTTGGTTTCCTTGACCTCTTGGTGGGTTTGAGCTCCTGCCTTGGAGATTCTGCTGCCTGGTTTCCATACCACCTCACTCTCCAGACTCTCCCATCCTCCAGCTCTGCCCTTGGTCTCCTTCAGGGGCTCCTGCTTCTCTGCTTGCCCTTGAAGAGTTGGGTTCAAGGCCCTCTTCTCTCCTTCCACTGTGCTCTATGCGTGCAATCTCCTTGGCATTAAGGTGTCAAATGTCACCTCCTCCATGCTGGACGCAGAAACCCTTGTTCCAGCTGCAGGACACGCAGGGTGCAGAGCAAAACGAAGATGTAGGTCCCTGGTCCAAAAAGCGGGATAGCATGCTGAAAGCAGTTCTAGAGGAAAAAGCTTGTCCTATCTTTCACACTCTCCCTCTTGACTTAATCTGATGGGTTTTGTCTATTTACTATTTATGTCATGCTAAATGAAGAAAAATTAAAATTTTGAATTATTACACGACTTTTACCATCATCTTTATATTGTGCAAAGTCAGATTTCAATATAAATATAGGAGAATTAACTCATATGCAGTCTCACCAAAACTGCGTAATTCATAGTTCATGGCTTATCTATGCAACTATATATGTATGGCCAGAACAGCAGAAACACTGAACAAAACTAATTCCTACTTCACTTTTTGACAGTCGAAGTTGTACCAACATTCTCTACTTTTCTCTTACCAGTGAATAAGGACTCAAAGGAAAAGGAGCTACGGTTGCCCATCTTCCCCTTCCCTTCTGTGCCTCCTTCACATTGTGAATGTTTGGTCAATTATAGGAATTAAAACGAGTAAGGAAGGATAGTAAAGGGCTTCTTGGTCATTCCTGTTTCTTAGAACGCCATTGCCTCCTTTCTGTATTCGAAGCAAGTTCTGCTTTAGGTGGACTCAGGACAGTCAGCTCCTGTGCTCGCGGAGCATCCAGAACAGGACATGGAAATGGGGTGAGGAGGAGCCGCGGTGGACACAAGGTTGCCAAGATCTCCTGTCCTCATACGCACGCTCCATTGTCCCATCAGACTTCACTTACACCACACAAATACAGATAAATTAGTAAGAATTTCAAGTCAGTGAGAGCAGAGTTCAACCAAATGCATGGTCTTTCTCTGCAGTGCGTAGCTCCAGCCCAGACCACCTTTAGTTCCTCATACCTCCTGTAAATGTGTATAGCTGAGTCCTCACCCTGCTACCGCCTGTCTCCTAACCTGGTGGAGTCTCTGCCCTTCCCCATCCCCACCTCCCATCCTCGTTAACCAGGACACCTGGACCCTCTCTGGCCTCCTGCTTATACTCACATCTAGTCCGCCACCTCTGTCGCTGTTGTCAGTGCCTGGACCCCGACCTCATCTGTCCCAACTATCCCTTGCATGTTTCCTTGCCTCCAATCCCATCCATCAATCTTCTCTCCATTTCAGAGACATGCTTTTCCAAAGGCGATTGGATCTCTTTGCCACATAAAACCCTTCCTTGCTTCTCCATCCCATTTGGAGGAACCACTCCTAGTTCCTTTCATTACATATAAGCCCTTTTGATCTGGCCCTGGCTACATTTCTAACCCCAACATTCACCACTTTTCAACACACACCTTCCTTTACTAATATCCTTACTACAAACTTCTGGAAGTTCCCCCCAAAGTGTCATACTTTGTCTTGTCTCTCTGTGTCTTGCTCATGCTATTTCCTCTGCCTGGAGGACCTTTCCCCCAGCTAAGACCTACTCATCTGCAACACTGAGTTTAAACATTCTTTTCTCCAAAAAATCTCATACCACCTGAGACTGAGTCAGCTGGCCCACATTTACAAATCTCTTCCTACTTGCATTGACTGTAGCTCTCATCATAAAGCATTTTCATCACAGGTTTACTTGTCTGTTTATTGTGCAAACTGTGACTGTCCCTAGGGCAAAGCCTGGGTCTTCTGTGTCTCTGTACCCCCAGCAGAGAGCATGGTGCCTGGCACGTGTCAGTGGCTCCATCGTGTTTGTTCACTGAGTGATGTAATGAAACTAGCTGAATCACAAGTTATCTGGTTGACACCAGCCAAACTATCCCACTCACAACTGGATTGCTTTGTAATCTTTTTTCCTAGGATATAACTAGCCAATCAATTTATCTGTTTTTCTGGGAACCATAGTTAATTAGGCTGATGTTTTCAGAGACATTCTTTTCCTTGTTATTATCAACTAAGTATCCCACAGCCCCATGCTTGCTTTTCCTCACCTCTGTGTCTCCTGAAACTGAGCAGAGCATCCAGAATATAATAGGTCCTCAATATTTATTGAATGAATGATTGAATGAATTCCCCCCCTACTGCACTGCCCAATTTTATAAGTAAAAGTAAAACAAAGAATTATTCTGCTATTTGGCCCAAGAAAAGCATCCATGGCAAAGCCAAAAAATAGAGGCATTTATTTAATTCCCACACACTGAAGAAGAGGGGAGGGAATGCCTATAAAAATAAATCCTGTGAATGCTTTAATTTTCTGGCATAGTCAGAAGACACACGAGTGAGCTGGAATACCACAGGATGAAGAACGCCCGCATCTCCAAGGTCACAGCAACATCTGCATCGTGTTAGAACTGTGTCTTGGTGGGGTAGTGATGAACTAAACTGAAGTGTTGCAACTGAGATTAATTGACCATTTTCTCAAACAAAGTGCTCTAAGTATTACAAAAGCCCATGCAGGACGACCACATGGTTGGAGTTCCACAAGGAAACTCTTACCACAGAAGGCAGGATTGTAATCAAGTTCTGAACTGGAATAAACTCATCGTAATGGTCTGCACAATTTCTAAATGGTAAAAGGGTCATTTTAGAGGTTAATAATAATAAGCACAGGATTTCTTGACTCTGGGAACTTTCCAAAGAACTGCGAATGAACCCAAAGCATTTCTCCATTATCACAAAATTGACGTATGTGGGTCATGCAGCAGTAAGTTGATGCTGAGTTAATTTTGAAAGCAAACATCTCACTGGGGAGTTAGGGAGACCAGGCAACCACTGCTCACCTTATGTCCTTTTCTAAAGAAAGACAACACAATGGAGCTTCCTACTGTCCGAGTCCACCAAGGATGAGACTAAGGAGACCGCACATAGGGTCAGGTCAGTTTGTGTGCTGGAATTCCCACAGTCAATGTCTGCTTCTACAATAGGCTCATGTTCACAAGGCACCGTAAATGCCCATTGCTGGCCCAGACATATGGGCTCCTAGCATAGAAAGGAAGGAGAAAACAATGGAAATGTACCAAATTTTCCTACAAATTTATTCCTTTACAGGAAAAAAAAAAAAGTGAATACAAACTCCCTCTTGCGAGAGCACCAGAATCACAACTAACTGCTGAACAATCATCGACAGGAAGACACTGGAACTCACCAAAAAAGATACCCCACATCCAAAGACAAAGGAGAAGCCACAATGAGACAGTAGGAGGGGAGCAATCACAGCAAAATCAAATCCCATAACTGCTGCGTGGGTGACTCACAAACTGGAGAACACTTATACCACAGAAGTCCACCCTCTGGAGTGAAGGTTCTCAGCCCCAGGTCAGACTTCCCAACCTGGGGGTCTGGCAATGAGAGGAGGAATTCCTAGAGAATCAGACTTTGAAAGCTAGCAGGATTTGATTTCAGGACTTTGACAGGACTGGGAGAAACAGAGTCCCCACTCTTGGAGGGCACAAATCAAGTAGTGTGTGCATCGGGACCCAGGGGAAGGAGCAGTGACCCCATAGGAGACTGAACCAGACCAACCTGCTAGTGTTGGATGGTCCCCTGCAGAGGCGGGGGGTGGCTGTGGCTCACCATGAGGACAAGGACACTGGCAGCAGAAGTTCTGGTAAGTACTCCTTGGTGTGAGCCCCCCCAGAGTCTGTCATTAGCTCCACCAAAGAGTCAGGTAGCTCCAGTGTTAGGTCGCCTCAGGCTAAACAACCAACAAGGAGGGAACCCAGACCGACCCATCAGCAGACAAGTGGATTAAAGTTTTACTGAGCTCTGCCCACCAGAGCAACACTCAGCTCTACCCACCACCACCCCTTCCCATCAGGAAACCTGCACAAGCCTCACAGATAGCCTCATCCACCAGAGGGCAGACAGCAGAAACAAGAAGAACTATAATCCTGCAGCTTGCAGAAAAAAACTACATTCACAGAAAGATAGACAAGATGAAAAGGGAGAGGGCTATGTACCAGATGAAGGAACAAGATAAAACCCCAGAAAAAAAAAAAAAAAAACCTAA